>CM034152.1:603701232-603847589 GCA_019776745.2 Taxus chinensis | reverse complement strand
AATTTGTTACTATTATACATATAAACCTGCAATCTATATTCATTATTGGTAGCATTTGGGGTTGCACACTATATTATTTGTAATAAACATGAATGCTGAAAAATTCCGTATATTGCAGATTTTATATCATGAATGGTATACCTTTTGTGGGAAAATATTATTTACCCAACATTAATACATTTGATACCCCGAAGTATATAACTAATTGCTCGACACTATTTTTTTTTCCTATTTTATATCGATTTATCAAACAAACAGCAAAAAGAAATATCTTATGAGAATTATTTATTGACACATCTATTTGTTACATTTAGGTTCTCTAAGTAGGTATACTACCATGGACATGGCTCTTCACATGTACAATGACATAATGAGAATCCCATAGAAAATCTAAATGAGAAATATATTAATTCGATATATTGCCAGACACTATTTATAAATGTTACAACTAGAACTGTAAGCCAATTGATATAAAGAGATTATAACACGCAATAACCACAAACGTGTAGGAATTTAAAAATGAAGGAGAAATTATTGGACAGCATCAAACAGTTGGAATCTGCAAACTCACTCTTGGTTTTTTTCCTGTATCCACTCTAATTTCTTATCTTCCTTCTACATAAATGAGAAATATCGAGTAAAGGAGCTTAGAACCATGCATATCATGGTATGGCAATAAATGAAGCTTAATGGAAGTCATGGGTTAATTAACTTTCCTTTTTCAGTCATAAAGATTAAGAATGCTAGTGCTTCTTGTTGGTGCTTCAATTTACTCTCACACCCGTTTGTTGTCAAAAAATTTTTTTTGTTCTTCCCTAGGTCCTCCTCGTTTGAAGTATTTGTTCTTTCCCCTAATAGGATGACGTTAAATATTTCATCATTTGATTTGCTTGTCAATCCGTTCGTTGGGCATTGGATCACATGAGTCTGGTTTTAGCTTATAGACTTCATCTCTGTTGGGACAAACTTTTTTGTTGGGGGGGGCATCTCCATGACTGTGTTTCCTCCTTTGTAATCTTTCCTAACAATCATGGATACGTGGTATTTTCTAATGGAATGCTACCTGACGGGTCCTTTTTCATGAAATTTATCACTTTTTTTACATTTGTAAAAAATACAAAATTGGTCTCGTGGCCCTGATAGTATATAATTGGCTATTCAACAATATGAAATGATAGGGAAAATTTATTACTTTGACCCCGAAGAAGGACACGTGGTGGTTTGGTAGGTCAAAGGAAAAGAGGCGGATCATCGGAGGCTTTTGAATATTTTTGGCCTGTTGTGAAAAGGAGCAAGTATAAAATGATCCATGACTCCACGCGGGAAAATTAATGTCACATGTTTAGTCAACATTGAAAAGTCAAAGCTGGGAGGCGGGTCACCGGAGGACTTTGGAGTTTTTAAGCTTTGTTTTTTAAATTAAGAAAAAGTATAAAAGTGATTCTCGACTCCCCTGGGGCCCACATCAAAAGTTAAAGTTGGAGAGGCGGGTCGCCGGGGAATTTTGAGACTCTCAGGCCCGCTTCAACTCAAATATTTTGAACATGGAGGGCCTATGCTCATTTAAGGATCTGCCTTTGGGTATTACCCTTGGATATGTGCCAAGCAGACATGTGGAGGTTTCCACTGGCTCAACTTTATACTTAGACTTTTCAAGTGTCCATTGCAACGTTTTCAAACCCTAGACAAGTGGAAGGCTCACGCTTGTTAGGGAGTATTTCTTTTGAGCTCCATACCAAAATTACACTGAAGAGAGACATGAAGGATTCCACTGGCCCCTTTTTATACTGAGACTTTTTCAATGGTCGAGGAAACTTTCTTAGGTCAAGGGCACATGGAGAACCTGCACTCATTTCAGGTCCCACCTCTAGACTTCATTGTCAAAGTTATGCCGAAAAGAAATGTAGAATCTTCCACTAGACCTTCCCATACTTAGACTTTTCAGCAACCAGTGTAATTCTCTAGGGTTTTGAACACGTGGAGGACGCACGCTCGTTTAGGAACCTACCTCTAGACTTCACCTTTGCCATTGTGTCAAGGAAAAATGTGTAGGTTTCCATTGGCTCCTCTTTACACTTGGCCGACTCAGATTTGTAGCGTAGGTATGTGAGTTCACTCATTTTTGAGAAGCACGAATGCAAGTATCCATGCAAGGGCACTCATTTCTCAATGTGTATGCTTGAGGGTGAAAAGGATTTCTTTTCAGTTCAAGCCATATCGAGCCACCTGAGAATTATTAAAAAGGGGATTTCTTACATGACAGAATACAATAATGGTTAAATAGACTGTCAAAAGTTATGGCATGATGCCCCAATCATATTTGATGAAAGTACGAAATGTGAATGGCTTGCAACTTTTCCACCTAGAAAAAATAGTGAGGTATATTTTCTTGAGGCTTTATACTTTTGGAGGGAAAAATTTGGGGAAAGTGAGTGAGTGAAATTGTATAAATGCAATGAGAATACTCTTACATAAGGTCGAGGGTTAAATTTTCTGATAAATTTTGAGAGAAACCATTTTCTCGAGAGACTATCTCAGAGACCAGTTTATTTTCCTGTGTTTTAGATTTAATCATGTCAAGGTGTTTGTAAGTGTACAATCATTGACAGGCTTTGAGATTGTTGTGGAACCTTTCCCCTATTGATGTATCTAATGAACCTTGAATGACTCTATTTGATCATGAGCATAATTATGTTTCCTTCTATTTTAGAATGTTTCGAAATAGTTTCGCATGTTCTTGTCACTATCTTATGTTAAAATCCCCTTTGAATTAGTATTGTGGGCATTTGCATTTCATATTATGAGAAGATATTTTCATCTAGTAATGAAAAAAATTTACAATCACTTTACTTCACTATGCTGATAAGATTTGTTTGTAATCCTATGAGTGTATCTTAGGCATGACTAATCAGGGAATTCCCAAGATTTAATTTGAGTCTTTACATGAGCCTTTTTTTGTTTAATTCTGAAGAGTGTATAAATCATACATATTTGGGACTCCATTGTACAACACCTTCTTGTTGAAGAATGTCGTGCTATTTAAAGTATGTTGTTTGTAAGTGTTGCCAATTTGTTGTTATTTGTAAATACTCATGTTCCCAAAACTTCTAAACTGATGAATCATCCATGAACTACCCCTTTTTGTATTATATAATCAACACATATTTACCAAATTTCCATTACCAAAATATGCAGAGACAATCAGGTTTTCATTATTGTCTTTAGTCACTGAACCCTTTTCGAGAAGCATCTCACTCTCTAGTGTGACAACTCGTGAGAAGTTAGATTCTGTTGCATTGATCATTTTCTTTCAAGGTTTTTCATGAAAATTGTTCAAAGAGAATCCTCGCTGTTCCTTCACCAGCACGGGTGACAAGAATGGGGTCCTCTCACCCTAGTTGAAGGCACAACCAAAAGTAGTGGGGTACATCAGCCCTTAGTGAGGTGCTAATCCATTTTTTTTTTTCTTTCTCCAACACTGTGACAAGAGTTAGCTGAATCCCCTTCCCAGCTAAAAATGACTCATATCATGATTTTTCTATCTCTAATAATCCTTCCATTAGTTGGATGTTGCTCACCCTTGCAAGGAATCCATTTGGATACCAATGCTGAGTGATGTCATTGTCGGGGACTATTTGAAATGTAAAGGATTATTTGAACATCAAGAACTATTTGTGGGGAAACACCTCTGATGTGGCACCGTTTCCAGGGACTATTTGAATTCCAGAGGATTATTTTCAAAACTGGGACTACTACTTGTTGGCAAACACCACTAAAGGGCACCATTTCCAGGCTATTTGGTTTACAATGCATCCCATATGGACCCTGGAATGTTTCTTACTGATTTAAAGTGCATATGTTTTTTAAAAAAATTTAACGTCATCCTTTGTTGGATTTTGCAATAATTGTGTGAGATTACAAGTTCATTGTGTATATTTCCAATTTCTAGTGGTTTCGCCTATTTTCATCAATAGTTTAATGTGGGTAAAGAAGGTCAGATTTTGTAAGCTTTGCCAAAATTAAGCATTATAGAACACTTGCAAGTTACTTATATTGCATCTACACAACTAAGGTAAAATCCTTAGTGGTGACTCCATGTTGAATTGAAATTTTATGATTAACATGCCTCTTAACATGTGTCAAAGTAAAATTTTTCATTCAATTAGTGCAAAGCTAGGAAGGGAGAAGATCTCTCTTAACTAGGGACCTACAGAAAGTTATTTCCAGAAATGGGAAAAGAAAATTCATAAGGAAAACAAGTGTGGAAATTTGTTGGAGATCAAGAATCAAAAAAGGACATATCAGTCCTGAAGGGTGATCATTTTGTGGTTGATGATTACCATACATCTTCGAGTGATTTCGAAGCATGCAATCTTTATATAAATTTTAGTTCTCTAACTAGAGAGGGTCCATCATTTGTGTCTGAAAGGCCTTCCTCTCAGTTTTCCCCTGTTTCCTCCAAGGTTCTATAGGGTTTTCCAAGAAGCCCTGTTATTAGAGAATATCTATTTTTAAATCTATACTCCTGTTCTCCAAATACCCCCCATTCCCTATCATTTTGTTTCTCCTATAAGATCACCTCCTCAAGGAAATATGGCATAACCTCCACCTTGACCTCCTTTGTCGTCAAAAATTTGGGACCTATAGATTTTAGAGGTATGGATGGATATCCTAATATCATGCCACAAGATGTCAAAAATAAGTTGCCAAAATTTCAAGGAAATAATGGCATGACTGGTGACCAGCATTTAAAACTCTTTGTCAATATGATGGAAGATTTTGAAATTGAGTTTGAAGACGTGTATATAAAAATGTTTATTCATACTCTTGAGGAGTATGCACATGACTTGTACAAGTCTTTACCAGAAAATTCAATAGATTCATGGACCGAGATGAAAAGTGCCTTTGGATTGCAATATGGGGATAAGACGGATCCTAGTTTCCTTTTATCTAAATTTGAAAATATAAATATAAATCCAAATGATTCAATCATTGATTTCAATACTCGATTCAATAAGACCTTGAAAAGGTTACCTATAATCTTAAGGCCAAGTGATGAGTCTTGTTTGATAAAATATTCTTATGCTTTTGATAAAAAGGCTTCTTATTACTTGAGAGATAAGAACCTGGGAACATTGAGGAAAGCCTTCTCTATGGATTTACAAATTGAGAATAATATTAAGGCAGTTGGAAAGCCTCCTAAGAGGTAAGGTGTTAAGTTGATCAATCTTGAATAGCCTCAGTCGAGCAAGGCTGTGGATCCAGAAGAGGTTGTAGAAACTTGGGCTAGAGAAATTAAAGAGATATCTTATAAACTAGACAGAGTAGAAAAAGGGATAGGAAATATTTCCCAAGGTCAGCACAAGCCAAACAGTTAGGAGAGATCTAGAAATCATCTCAGAGGTGATCAAAAAACAAATGACAGAGGGAAAGGGCTCGTAGGATCAGGTAATAAACAACCTCAACCCAGGGAGAATAGATTGGTTCCTGATCCTTTGACTGCCACGGTTACTGCTGTGGAGAAGGCCAATGTTATCAAGTGTTGTGATAGGTGTTTCTTACCATGCTCCCGATGTGATGTAGATCAAGAAGTTAAGGACGCTGATGATGATGAGACATATAATGATTTGTGCATGATGGAGAGCCCTACAAACTCATGGAAGGGGGAAACCTCAACTAAATTGATAAGTGCATGAACTGCTAAAGATTTCTTGGATTGTGTCCACCGGGTATTGCCTCTTCCTCCTATTAATACTTTTTATTGATATGGTACAAGCATTTTATCTTCCCAATAATGATTTTGAAAACTTAAGGGATTTCATGATTGAATAGTATGTTGGAGGGATCCCTTCCGAAGAGGATAGGCAAATGTTAATGAATGCAGTAGTTGCTCAAGAGAAATAATATAACACCAGAAGTAAGATTTTCAAAGGGTTATGGCCACAAACCAAGCCAAAATTTCCATTTCTTACCAATATGCCAAAGGAAACCCCTAAGAAAGATACATCTGGCAAAGGCCTAATTACCCCAAATAAAACCTGTGCTCTTGCCCATGCCCAAATTCTGAAGACTCCCATATTATCAGATGAAGTTGTGAATATCACTTCTAACACTACCATACCCAAATATGTTCCTTGTGACATAGCCCAAATCTTAAGTGAGACCAAGGTTACTATTCCTATTGTTGAATTACTTAGAATTCCTCCGCATAGGAAAAGGGAATTTGAATATTTGGGATGTAAATAAGAGAAAATTACCCAGGGCAAGAGTGTGAAAAATGTAGAGGTTTCTCCCATTATTGATGAATCAGAAATACCATAGGTATTGGAGGAACCAAGAGAATCACCTAAGGTGTATTTGGGAGCTTCTCTAGTTAAATCTCAGCTTAATGTGGATCAATTTTTTACCACTTTGATTATTAAAGATAGGTTGGTATATAACTGCAATGTTTGATTAGAAGCCTCATGTAAGAAATGCCTCTTGAGGTCATGAATGAGTTTAAATATCAAGGTAAAAACAAATTATGGGAAATGTATTGCTATTGGATTCAAGAGAGTGACAGTAGTTGGGTTAGGCAAGCGATTTTTAGTGCGTGCAGTTGGCAGCTTTACCAGGAAATTGCTTACCATGAATTGTGGTTATCTATTGACTTTATTCATGCCAAATTGGGGATGTTATTATCCAAAAGTTATTGGCAGCTAGTGTGGGTTGGAAGCTACAAATGGACATGTCATATGTAACCCTTACCAATTGAGGGGAACCTTGTGAAGTTGTACGGCGAGAAGAAAATGGTATATCTCATTGAGGACCCCTAACAAGGCTCGTAGAAGTATTCGATGCATGAGGTTGAGGTCAACAACTTTGTGGTTTATGTTGATTTTAAGGAGCATAAAATGGACAAGTGCAACTATCCAGAGTAGATTACTTCTCCTTGGAATCTGATGTTTGATGGGGTTTTTTCTAGATCTGGTAAAGGTACAAAAGATAAACCTCAGGAAATATGGCTAGGTACCAACTTGGATAGAGAAGAAAAACAAGCATATGTCCAGCTGTTAAAGAAGTATCAAGAATTATTGGCTTGGTTATATTGAGAATAGCAGGAACTTGAAAAATATCCTTGAATGATTTATCAGAATCAAGGCATGCATCATTATACAATGTGTAGTCTTTTGTTTTTGTTTTGTTTTCATGTTGATTTTGTTTCGGTTTGTCCTTGTCCTTGGTGACTGGATTGTATTGGATTATTGGTTGATTCTCAGGAGGTTGGTTATTGTTTTTTCTTCTTTGCAATATTTTTCTTGACTCCATTTCCCAATTGGTTTTTGGTGCATGGTCTATTGTTCTTACGGCACTCGAAAAGAGTGCTCATCCCCAAGTTAGATTCAATGTAGGTGCTCAATTTAATCTCTCTCTATTTGTACAAAAATTCTCAATCCTCCTAGTTTGAAGTATTCACTGTCTCTCAGTATGGATGCGTGAAATATTTCTCCTTCATTTGATTTCCGTTTTCAATCCTTTCCTTGGTCGTGGATCACATTGAGTCTGGGTTTTACTTACAGTCTTCATCTCCAAGCAGAAATTTGTTTTTCTTTGTCATCTTCCATGACTATTTTTCCTTCATAACTCATGTCCCAACATTTGTGGATATGTGGTCCTTTCTAATTGGATGCAGACTAACAGTTATTTTTGGTGAAACTTATCACTTTTTTTACATTAGTTAAAATTTCCAAATTGCTCCCATAGCCTCGATAGTATATAATTGGTTATTCAACAATATGAAGCGGAAAGGAAAATTTCTTACTTTGACCCTGAAGAAGGATGCGTGGAGATTTGAAACGTCAAAGGAAGAGAGGAAAATCATATGAGGTTTTTGAATATTTTTGTCTTTTTGTGAAAAGGAGCAAAGTTATAAAATGATCTGTGACTCCGAGGGGAAAACTTAATGTCACATGTTTGAGTTAGGATTTAAAATTCAAAGCAGGGAGGTGGGGCACCGGAGCACTTTGGAGTTTTTAAACTCTGTTTTGGAAATGAAAAAAAAGTATAACAATGAGCCATGACTCCGCTGGGGCCCACATCAAAAATTAAAGCAGGAGAGGTGGGTCACCAAGGAATTTTGAGACTCTCAGGGCCACTTCAACTCAAATATTTTCCATGTGGAGGGCCTGCGCTCATTTGAGGATGCACCTCTGGGTATTACCTTTGGAGTTGTGCCAAGTAGACACATGGAGGTTTCCACTTGATCCTCTTTATACTTAGACTTTTCAAGTGTATGGTGTAACTTTGTCATACCCTAAACACGTGGAAGGCCCGCTCTTGTTTAGGAGTCTTTATTTTGAGATCCATACCAAAAGTGCGCTGAAGAGACACGTGGAGGCTTCCGCTGGCTACTTTTTATACTGAGACTTTTTCAATGGTTGAGGTAACTTTCTTGGGCCTAGCGCAAAAAGAGATATTGTGCTTGTTTGAGGTCCTGCCTCTAGATTTCATCTTTGAAGTTGCGCCAAAAAAACACGTGAAAGCTCTCATTGGACCTTCCCATACTTTGAATTTTCAGCAACCGGTGTAATTCTCTATGTTTATAAATATGTGGAGGACCCGCACTCGTTTGGGAACGTACCTCTAGACTTCACCTTTGCATTTTTTCCAAGGAAGCACGTGGAGGTTTCTGTTGTCTCCTCTTTTCACATGGCTGATTCAGAATCACATCGAAGGTATGTGAGGGGCCTCATTTTTGAGAAGCACGAATCTAGGTATCCATGTAAGGGTACTCATTTCTCAAGGTGTATTCTCGAGGGTGAAAAGGATTGCTTATTAGATCAAGCCATATGGAGCCACATGAGAATTATTAAAAAGGGGATTTCTTGCATGACAAAATAAAAGAATGATTAAATAGTCTATCAAAAGTTATGGCACGGTGCCCCAATCAGATCTGATGAAAGTAATAAATTTGAATGGCTCATAACTTTTCCACCTCGAAAAAACATACAGGAATATTCTCTTGAGGCTTTACAATTTTTGTGTGAAATTTTTTGGGGAAGTGAGCAAGTGAAATTGTATAATTGCAATGAGAATACTCTTGCATAAGATCAAGGGTTAACTTTTCTGAGAAATTTTGAGAGAAATCATTTTCCCGAGAGACCGTCTGAGAGACCAATATATTTTCCTATGTTTTAGATTTAATCACATCAATGTGGTTGCAAGTTTATAGCCATTGACAAGCTTTGAGATTATTTAGGAAACTTTCCCCCGCTGAGGAGTCTAATAAACCTTTAATGACTCTGTGTTGATCAATGGGAAAAAAAATTTGGTTTTATTTCAGAATGTGTTCAAATAGTTTTGCATGTTCCAGTTGTAATCTTATTTTAAAATCCCTTAGAATCACACAAGATCTCGTCCATGTGTTAGTATTGTGGCATTTGTAATTTCATTATGAGAAGAACTTTCATCTGGTAGTGAAATAAACAATTTAAAATCACTTTACTTTCACTATGTTGATAAATATTATTTATAAGCCCATGAGTGTATCTTAGGCATGAATAATCAGGGATTTCCAACATTTAATTGAGTCTTTAACACAATCCTCTACATTGAATTCTTAAAGAGTGTATGAAATCATGCATCTTTAGGCCTCCATTGATACACACCTTTTGGTTAAAGGAAGTTCTTGGATATTTTGAAGTATTTTGTCTGTAAATATTCCAATATTTATAAAGGTTGGTCTTCCAAAACTTCTCAAACTGATGAATCCTACATGAACTACCCATGTTTGTACTATATATCCAAAAAGATTTTACAAATTCCAGTCCCAAAATATGTAGAGACACTCAAGTTTCAATTATTGTCTTTAGTAACCCAAACCTTGTCCAGGAACATCTCCACTCTCTAGTGTGACAACTTGTGAGAGTTAGATTGTGTTGCATTGATCATATTTCCTCAAGGTTTCCATGAAAATTGTGTAAAGAAGGATCTCTCGATGTCCTTCACCAACAAGGGTTATAGAACGGGTCCTCTCACCCTTGGTTGAAGGAACAATATAAAGTAGTGAGGGTAGACCAAGCCCTTAGTAAGATGATATCCATTTCTCCAACTCCTAAGTGACAAAGAGTCAGCTGAATCCCCTCCCTAGCTACAAAATGACTTATATCATGAATTTCCTGTCTCTAAGCATCCTTTCATTTAAGTGATGTTACTCATCCCTCGCAAGAGAATCAACTTGGATACCAACAACAAAGTGGCACTCTTGTCGGGGACTATTTGAATTGTAGAGGATTATTTGAACACTGGGACCTATTTGTGCGGTAACACCACCGAAGTGGCACTGTTGTCGAGGACTAGTTTTACAATTGCATACACATACAGACCCCTGTAACGTTTCTTACATGATTTAAGTGCAAATATTTTTTTTAAACATCATCCTTTTTTTATATTTTCATGCATTATGTGAGATTACAAGTTCATTATGAAGTATTTCTAGTTTCTAGTGGTTATTGCACTAAATTTGCTTCAATAGTGATAAATGTGGGTAAAGGAAGGTCAGATCTGTTAAGCTTTGTAGAAATTAAGCATTAATAGACACTTGGTAAGTTACTTAGAGTGCACCGTGCACCTACAAAACTAAGGTGAAAATCCTTAGTGGCGACTCCATGTTGAATTGAAATTTTGATGATTACTAGTGCCTTAACATGTGTCAAGTAAAATTTGTCATCAATTTGTGCAAAGATGGAAGGAAGAGATCTCTCTTCACTAGGGACCGTACTGGAAAGTTATTTCCAGAATTGGGAAAAGAAAATTCAAAAGGAAAAAAAGTCTGGAAAGTTGTTGGAGATCAAGAATCAAAAAAGGAGATACTAGTCCTGAAGGGTGATCAATATGTGGTTGAATATTACCATACGTCTTTGAGTAATTTTTAACCAGGTAATATTTATATAAATTTGTGTTCTCCAACTGGAGAGGGGCCATCATTTGTGTCTGAAAGGCCTGCCTCTCAGTTTTCCCCTAATTCTTCTAAGGTTGATAGGGTTTTCCAAGAAGATGTGTTATTAGAGAATATCTATTTTGATAACTACACTCATGTGCTCAAAATACCCCTCATTCCCTATCATTTTGTTTCTCCTGTAAGATCGCCTCCTCAAGGTAATATGGATCAACCTCCACATGGACCTCCTTTTTTTGTCAACACTTTTAGACCTATAGATTTCAGAGGTTTGGATAGATATCCTAATATGGTGCCATAAGATGTCAGAAATAGGTCGCCAAAATTTCAAGGAAATAATGCCATCACTGGTGACCAACATTTAAAACTCTTTAAAAATTTGATGGAAGATTTTGAAATTGAATTTGAAGATGTGTATATAAATTTTTTTATTCATACTCTTGAGGAGGATGCACGTTACTGGTACAAGGCTTTACCAAACAATTCAATAGATTCATCGATAGAGTTGAAAAGTGCCTTTAGATTGCAATATGGGGATAAGAGAGATCTCAGGTTTCTTTTATCTGAATTTGAAAATAAAAATAAAAATTCAAATGAGTTTGTCCATGATTTCAATACTAGGTTCAATAAGACCTTGAAAAGGTTACCTATAATCTTAAGGCCAAGTGATGAGTCTTGTTTGATAAAATATTCTAATGCTTTTGATAAAAATGCTGCTTATTACTTGAGAGATAAGAACTCAGGAAGATTGAGGTAAGCGTTCACTACGGCTTTACGAATTCAGAATAATATTAAGGCAGTTGGCAAGCCTCCTAAGAGGGAAGGTGTTAAGTTGATCAATCCTAAAAAGTCTCAGTCAAGAAAGGTTGTGTATCTGGAAGAGGTTGTAAAATTTTTGGCTGGAGTAGTTAAAGAGATATCCTATAAATTGGATAAAGCATAAAAATAGATATGAAAAAGTTCCCAGGGTCACCACAAGCCACACAGTCAGGAGAGATCTTGAAATCATCCCAAAGGTGATCACATACTAGATGATAGAGGGAAAGGGCTCGTGGGATCAGGTAATAAAAAACTCAACCCAGGGAGAATAGATTAGTTCCTGATCCTTTGATTGTTAGGGTTGCTGTAGTGGAGGAGGCCAATGTTATGGAGTGGTGTGATAGGTGTTTCTTAGCACACTCCCCATGTGATGTAGATCAAGAAGTTAAGGAAGTTGATGATGATGAGACGTATAATGATCTATGCATGATGGAGAGCCCTACGAACTCATGGTAGGGGGAAACCTTAGTTGAATAAATAAGTGCTAGAACTGCTGAATATTTCTAGGATTGTGTCCACTGGGTATTGCTTCTTCATCTTATTAATACTTTTGAAATTGATATGGTACAAGCATTTGATCTTCCCAATAATGATTTTGAATACTTATGGGCTTTGATGATTAAAATGTATAATGGAGGGATCCCTTCCGAAGAGGATAGAAAATTGTTTATGAATGCAGTAGTTGCTAATGAAAAAGAATGTAACACCATAGAAAGGTTGTTAATGTGGTAGGGCCACAAACCAAGCCAAAATTTCCACTTCTTACCAATCTCCCGAAGGAAACCCCTAAGAAAGATACATCTGGTAAAGGCCTAATTACCCCAAATAAAACTTGTGCTCTTGCCCATGCCCAAATTCTGAAGACTCCCATATTATTAGATGAAGTTGTGAATCTCCCTTCTAACACTACCCTACCCAAATATGTTCCTTGTGACATAGCCAAAATCTTGAGTTAGATCAATTTTACTATTCCTATTGTTGAATTACTTAGAATTCCTGACATAGGAAAAGGGAATTTGAATATTTTTATGTAAAGAAGAGAAAATTACCTAGTGTAAGAGTGTGAAAAATGTAGAGCTTCCTCCCATTATTGATGAATAAGAAATACCACAGGTATTAGAGGAACCAAGAGAATCACCTGAGGTGTATTTGGGAACTTCTTTGGTTGAATCTCAGCTTAATGTGGATCAAATTTTTACCACTTTGATTATTAAAGATAGGCTGGTACATAAATGCACATTTGATTCAGGAGCCTCATGTAATGTAATGCCTCTTGAGGTCATGAATTAGTTAAATATCAAGGTAACAGTAGATTATGGGAAATGTACTGTTATGGATTCAAGAGAAGTATCAGTAGTTGGGTATGTCAAGGGATTAGTAGTGTAGTTGGAAGCTTTTCCAGGAAAATGCTTAACCATGAATGTGGTTATTGTGGATTGTCCTCCTAAATGGGGGATGTTACTATCCAGAAAGACGGAAGCTAGTGTGGGTGGAAGCATAAAAATGGACATGTCATACGAAACCATACCAATTGAGGGGAACCCTTTGAAGTTGTACGGTGAGAATAAAATTTTATATCTCATTGAGGACCCTAACAATGCTTCGTATGAAGTATTGTATGCAAATGTCAATGTCGACAAATTTTTTGGTTATGTTGATTTTAAGGAGCATAAAATTTATAAGTACAACTATCCGGAGAAGATTGGTTCTCCCTAGAATTTGATGTTTGATGGGGTTTGTTCTAGATCTGGTAAAGGCACAAAAGATAAACCTCGGGAAATATGGCTAGGGAGCAACTTGGATAGAGAAGAAAAAGAAACATATGTGTAGTTGTTCATGAAGTATCAAGACTTCTTGGATTGATCGTACTCAGAATGGAAGGCACTTGAAACATCTCCTTGACTGATTTCTCATAATCAAGGCACACATCATTGTACATTGTATAGTCTTTTGGTTTGGTTCTATTTTCATTCTTTTATTTTTGGTTTTTCCTGGTCATTGGTGACCGGGTTTTGTTGGTTTCTTGGTTCAAACTTGGGAGGTTGGTTATTTTTTTTGCTTTACAAGCTTGTTCTTGTCTCTGTTTTCCAATGGATTTTTTGCACATGGTATTTTGTTCTTGCAGCACTCGCACAGAGTGCCCATCCCTAAGTTGGAGCCAATGTTGGTGCTAGATTTAATTTCATCTTGTTTGTTCAAAATTTCTCATTCTACCTGGTTTGAACTATTCTTTGTCTCCCTATATGGATGTGTGAGAGCTTTCTCCTTCATTTGATTTCCATTGTAAGTCCTTTCCTTGGGTCGTGGATCACATTGATTTTGGATTTTACTTATAGTCTTCATCTCCGTCGGGAAAAACTTTGTTGTTGAGCGTCTTCCATGACTGTGTTTCCTTTGTAAATCCTATCCCAACATCCGTGAATACGTGGTTATTTCTGATTGGATGTGGCCCCACGGTTTATTTTGGTGAAACTTATCACTTTTGTTACATTTGTAAAAAAATTCAAATTGGTTCCGTAGCCCCAATAGTATATAATTGACAATTCAACAATATGAAGCGGCAGGGAAAATTTCTTACTTTGACCCCAAAGAAGGACGCGTGGCAGTTTGAAAACTGAAAGGTAGAAATTTGGATCGTCATAGGTTTTTGAAGAGTTTTGCCTTTTTGTGAAATGGAGCAAAGTTATAAAATGATCTACAAATCCGTGGGGGACAAATTAATGTCACGTGTTTGAGTCAGCATTGAAAATTCAAAGCAGGGAGGTGGGTCACCGCAGCACTTTGGAGTTTTTAACCTTTGTTTTGAAATGATGAAAAAGTATAAAAGTGAGTTACGACTCTGCTGGGGCCCACATAAAAATTTAAGGTCAAACAGGTGGGTTGCTGGGTCATTTTGAGACTCTCAAGCCCAATTCAACTCAAATATTTTCCATGTGGAGGGCCTGCGGTCATTTGAGGATCCACCTCTAGGTCTTACCTTTGGAGTTGCACCCAGGAGACATGTCGAGGTTTCTGTTGGCTCATTTTATAGTTATACTTTTCAAGTGTCAGGTGTAAATTTTTTGGACCCTAGACGCATGGAAGGCTCACACTTGTTTTGGAGTCTTTCTTTTGAGCTCCATAGCAAAAGTGTGCCAAAGAGACACATGGAGAATTCCGCTACCTCCTTTTTATACTGAGACATTTTCAATGGTCGAGGAAAATTTCTTGAGCCTAGGGCACGAGGAGAGCCTGCACTCATTTGAGATCATGCCTCTAGACTTCATCTTTGAAGTTACACTAAATAGACATGTGGAAGATTCCGCTGGACCTTCCCATACTCTGACATTTCAGCAACAGGTGAAATTCTCTAGGGTTCTGAACATGTGGAGGGCCCACGCTCATTTGGGAACCTACCTCTTTACTTCACCTTTGCAGTTTCTCCAAGGAAACATGTGGAGGTTTTCATTGGATCCTCTTTGCACTTGGCCAACTCATACTCATAGCGCAGGTATGTGAGGGCACTCATTTCTGAGAAGCAAAAATGTAAGTATCCATGTGAGGAAAATCATTTCTCAAGGTGTTTTCTTGAGGGTGAAAAGGATTGCTTATTAGATCAAGCCATATGGAGCCACCTGAGAATTATTAAACAGGGGATTTCTTGCATGATAGAATAAAATAATGATTAAACATACTGTTGAAAGTTATGGCACAGTGCCCCAATCATATCTGATGAAAGTAGGAAATGTAAATGGCTCGTAACTTTTCCACCTAGAAAAAATAGAGAGGAATATTTTCTTGAGGCTTTAGACTTTTGGGGGGGAAAATTTGGGGGTAGTGAGCGAATGAAATTATATAAATGCAATGAGAATACTCTTGCATATGTTCGGGGGTTAACTTTTCTAAGAAAGTTTGAGAGAAACCATTTTCTCGAGAGATCGTCTGAGAGACCAGTTTATTTTCCTTTGTTTTAGATTTAATCACGTCAAGGTGGTTACAAGTCTACAGCTATTGACAATCTTTGAGATTTTTGAGGAAACTTTCCCATGCTAATGAATCTAATGAACCTTGAATGAATTTGTGTTGATCATGAGCATATTTGTGTTTGATTTTATTTCAGAATTTTATCAAATAGTTTTACATGTTCCTGTTGCAATATTATGTTAAAATCCCTCTGAATCAAACAAGATATTGTCCATGTGTTATTATTGTGGCATTTGCAATTTCATTATGTGAAGAGCTTTCATCAGGTAATGAAATAAATAATTTAAAATCACTTTATTTTCATTATGTTGATAAATATTGTTTGTAAGCCTATGAGTGTATCTTAGACATGACTAATCAAAGATTTATAACATTTAATTGAGTATTTAACATGAGCCTTTGTGTTGAATTCTTGAAGAGTGTATGAAATCATGCATCTTTGGGTCTCTATTGATACACACCTTCTAGTTGAAATAATGTCTTGGCTATTTTGAAGTATTTAGTCTATGAGTGTTCTAATATTTGTAAAGGCTCTAAAATATTTTGTATAATGAACTTTATCTTGCTTAACTTCCCACCAAAAAATTCTCAAACTGATGAATCCTACATGAACTACTCCTGTTTGTATTCCACTGCCAAAATATGTAGAGACAATCAGGTTTTAATTATTGGCTTTAGTAACCTGAACCTTGTCCAAGAAACATCTCCACTCTCTAGTTTGACAACTCGTGAGAGTTAGATTGTTTTGCATTGATCATATTTCCTAAAGTTTTTCATGAAAATTGTGCAAAGAAGTATCTCTTGATATGCTTGACCAACACGAGTTATAGAATGGGTCCTCTCACCCTTGTTGAGGGCACAACGTAAAGTAGTAAGGGTAGACCAAGCCCTTAGTGAGGTGCTATCCATTTCTCCAATGCTTGAGTGATAAAGAGTTAGCTAAATACCCTTCCCGACTACAAAATGACTCATATCATGATTTTTTTGTCTCTAAGCATCCTTACAGTTATGTGATGTTGCTCATACCGCACAGGAGAATCAATTTGGATACCAAAACTCCTAACATTCATGATAGTGAGACTATTAATTCATATCCTCGTAGGTAGCTCAAGGCATATTGGAAAAACAAAAATAATTCAAATTGAGATCAATAAATGGTTGTGTCTCCTAATCCCAAAAATGGTATTATGGGAATAAAAAGGCATCTTATTCAAGCCATGTGTTGGAAATCTTGACTTTACAGTCAAGACATTTGAGGTTACTTATGCTTATTACCCATACTAGACTGTTAATGTAAAGTTCAACACATCTTTATTATTAGTAGTTCAAAAATTATTTTTTCTCAAGGGATCAAAATAAAACAAAAATCTATCAGCTAATGGGATTTCATTTTTAGTCAAAAAGGTTGAGTCTAATGGAGCTTCCAACCCATATTATAATGGGACTATTGATGAAAACATTCTTTATTATATGGAATTGTGACAAGAAAATTGAGATTCTTCAAATTATGAGGAATATAGGGTTGTGTTTCCTAATGAACTTGTCTTTTCCTCCTTGAAAATTGTATCTTAGAATCCAAATTATATAGTATACTCAATATTCATATTTTGCATACAATGACCTATTTGGAAATTACAACTTTAGACTATTGACCTATGAGTTTAAATTGTATGAAACAAAGATATGGAATGGTACATATCATGACAACAAGATGTATTCAATGTGATGAAGTGGAAGATATAGAGTGGTGGTTACTATATTTGAGATAATTATTTCTTATAGTAGACACTGAAATGTCAATTGTTTAATGTTACATTTCCATTTAGTACATGGTATGTAAAATATGAATATTGAGTATACTATTGTATATTTTACGTTCAGGGACAGGTATAAGAGTTTTTCCAATCACTATTACCTTTACATTGTTGGCTATAACTCTAGTAAAACATTTCAATCCTGATTGTCCATCTTCTTGAACATTCTTTTGGATAATAGTTTTGAAACACATTTGTCATACTTTGGCATTGCCAAGCAAATTTCCTCAGCCAAAACCCACACCTCTACCTATGTTGTGGGTACCATTGGTTACATAAACCTTTAATATGCAAGAACATCAAGGATTAATGAAAATTATGATGTATACAATTATAGAATCATTATTCTAGAGTTGTTGATGGGAAGGAAGGTGTGGAAAATATCTCAAATTTTCTTCATTTGGTAAGATTTATGTTTTTTAATTTACTTTTAGAGGTTACATTGTACACTGTTTAATTATTTTTAAGGTTTGTTGTCTAGAGCATGGAGCCGTCAAATGTGGATGGAGTTGTCTTTAACATTGGCATGTGAACACAAATTATATCAAAAGTAGACAATAACATAGTCATAGAAACTATTCATACATAAGTTGTAGTACCCTCCAGAGATCTTGGGATTGTAAGAAAAATATTCTAGTTGACCTTGCTTTGTACCAAGAAAGGGTGCTTTGATTGACCCACCATGCTAGAGTTCGAAAGTTGATTTTTTCAGTGTCTTATCTTAATAAAGTTCCTACCACCTACAACAACTCATCAATGTGAATGGAATTGCATTTCATAAGCTAACAAAGACAAGACATGCAAAATTAATTAGCGTTTGAGGTAAATAACTAACCCCCAAAATAATCATATATAAGAACCCAAAATGAAAAGAGATGATGAATCCAAAGCATGAATTTGTATTTTTTATTTTTGTTTATAGGAGGGGTTAATTTCTAATTGGTAAGGTTAAGGTATCAAATGTTAAGCCACACTTATTTGCAGACCCAAGTTCAAATCTTGGCTGTGGAGAAATTTTCTAGTAGGGTATATGAAATAGCAGGTGAAGGCATGCAAGTGAAATGACACTAGGTGTACACAAAATCATGGTAGGGGTTTCACCTAATTAGGCGGGGTTTTACAACTAAACACAGTGGCAATTTATCTTACCCTGAAAAGGAAAACATCCAAACAGTATCACCTTTAGCAAGATTTTTTTCCCTTCTACCATGGACATGAGATTTTAGATGCCTTAGATACATTATCAAAATATTTATGGAACTCAACAACCTTTGGTTGATTTAATAAAGGGGTCAAAATAGTATGGGCCCTAAACTGTAAGCATCATTTCACCTTGATTGTAGACACTTGTAATTTGATCGAATCACTATTATTCCTAATATTGAACTAACTATATCACTCCTCATAAATTAATGATACACCGTCAATTAGACCCATTGAAATCCACTTTTACGACATTCTTGTTGTCATATTCCTCTTGTAATCAATTAAATAGGCTATTATAGCCTCAAATTGACTAAACCCTTTTCTTATACCCTTATAGAATATTTTTACCAACTTCCTAGAGTGTCAATCCATTTCATTGGATTGGTTATACCTCTAAAAATACTCTTAAACCCCTAATTTCTCTCTAAAAAGGATTAGATAGCATAAACATAGGTTAACTTTCCTAAGGCATGTTTAACATATTTTAAACCTAGTCAAATCTTACTTTGACTCTCTAAAGTTATTTTTGGCTTATTCATTTTTCCCACATGCACGCAAATCATTTCATTTCTAAAATCAAAAACCTATAAATACCCCACTAACCCAAGTCATTTTCCAAGAAAACTTCCCCTCTCGAGGCTAAACTATAGTATTATTGCTAGGATTAGAGTGTTTCTTCATTTGTCATATTGAGATAATATTTATTTTAATTTTCTTATTCCATTTCAAAGCTTTTGGTAAATGGGAGAAGCCATTATTGGTGGGAATCCACTCTCAAGATTTTGAAGATCAACAATCAAAACTTATTTCTAGATCTTTAATGGGTTTATTTGTTTATAGATTTTATGGAGTAGAGAATTAATATAGACATGTTAGAGATTGATTCTTTAGTATAACCTTCATTTATGCATGCAAATAGGTAGCTCTTATTTATCTCCAATCTGATGGTCCATTGATTTGTTTTCTTAAAGATTTTGGGGTTTCTTAAGTGTTCCTACCCCATTTCATAGCTTTTGAAAAAAATTCTTTGTTCACATTTGGCACCCCTGGTGAGAGTTACACCACAGTCCTTTAAGAGTGTTTTCTAGGCCTTACATGTCTATTTCTAACCACTTTTATGCTTTCTAGGGTTAAAAAGTTGTATTTTAACACATTTCACATTTTAGATGGGATAAATCTAACTTTTACTTGAGCATTTACTGGGTTAAATATAGAAATAGGATTTAATATTTAAAATATAACATGTTTACCTCTTTAAATTTTTCATTTCCATGAATTTTGAGGATTTTACAGAGGATATGTGTAGGTGTCATGGAATGGTGTACATGCATTGGACTGGCTGCACATCCATCTAGCTATACTCTTAATTTTCAGGTCATTTGTAAATGGACATGTATCCATCATGTCCAACACATAAGCGCCAAAACGTATGCATATCCACGTCTCTAGAAGTGCATGTGTCTTTTTAAAATAGATTTGTCCTTGCATTTTACCCTGCCCACGTATCTGTCTATTGGGACATGTATCCGTCGAAACCCTAGTGCATACATTACTTCTTCCCGTGCAGATGTTTAAACCCCATAGTCCCATTCTATAGCCATGTGTCTTTGTTTTTGATGGCTCATATCTATCATTTGGGGTGTGGATACGTTATTCTTGGCATGCTAGTGTCTGTGTTAAAATTTGAAATTTTTTACAAGATGTAAGATTAAAATTTCTAATTTTTGGCTAACTTATATACAGGTTTCTTTGGTTTTGTTTTCATTAACTTAGTTAAGGGTTTCATTTCTTAATTTATTAAGTTCGTCAAAGCATGTATGCTCTTCCCTCATACCTTATAGGTGATCCTGCGAATGAAAAACTCTTCCAAAGCCTTCTTATTGCTTTCAAAATTCTTGATTTACATATCATAATGGATTAATCTTCAAAATTTTGTTAAAAAGAATTCCTTTTCATATATTATTTCAAGTATTTTCCATTACTTATTTATAGTTGAGTATTTCACGTTGTGTATGCTCTTCCCTCACATCTTTTTTTTACAACCTAGGTAATAAAAAACAACACGTAAACTCTATTTTATGATATTGTGATCTTTTGGAAAATTACAAACCTTTCACGTGTAGGACCAAATTCATTTTTCACATAAATAAGTTTTGAAACACAAACCTACTAATACGTGTTCTCCTACAGGCTACCAAATTTTTTTTCTACTTAAAAAAAAATTAAGTTAAATAAAGATAAAAATACACCATGAACATAAAATTATATTGTAGGTTTTATAAAAGGGTACGTCCTTATCCACTTAACTAGAACATAACCCCTTTGGCATAACGCATTAAGCTGTAAAAATAGGGGTGGTTCTCGAAAGCCTAAATTAATCCATCGTAAAAATAACCTCGTGGATGAAACAGGAAGCTCTCCGCTTACCTACTTGATTAGTCATACATTGTGAGTTTAGAGTCAAATTTGTCTATATCATGACCCCAATGATGATACAATTCAACACACTAGTTTCTCATTTTATTAGAAGGGGGTAAATTAAAGATGAGATAATCCTTGAGAAAACTTGGCAAATTGAGCCCAAATTAGACAAGTTGTTGACACCTAGTTCAAAGAACTACTTAAGAAAGTCATTCAATCAAGGAGCCCACTTTTCTAGTCCATTATCACATCTTGTCAAAATGATTTCAAAGGGAAAACTTGTTTGCACTCAAAACCTTGTTTTTCAAACACGGTAAAGAGTCCACTTAAGTTAGATCTAAGTGTATCTCATCATGAAATTCATGACGTATCACTTCACTTAGTTTCTTTCTCACCTTAGGATGATGTGAAACTCTACCCAAGTGACACTTATTTTATTTTCACAAATTTTGATCTATACCTTTGCATTCTTGTTTCCCATTTGGGAAAAGAAAAGGAATCATTCCAAAGTGTTTTCATAGATAGTGTAAAAAAAATTGTGTCCAAATACGCTCATCCATGTTTGCAGATGAGTTATAAAACCTCTAAAGTATGTGGGTGCAATCCTTATATCTTTGATGGCCATGTGATCTTGATTTCAGGATCATCTTCACAACTAGGATTTCATTTCATCATCATTTCCCTATTAAGTTATTACTCTGCCCACATTTTAGCCATACAATTTTGAAACTTACATCTTGTTTCCATTTCTTAAGAACTTGATATAAGTTTCTTTATTATATCGTTAGACTGCTCCACAACGATTGACAACTTCTTGCTCTACTTGTACTTAGTTTTTGTCCCAACAACATCTAAGGCCTTTAGAGAGTGTCGATATTGCATTACTCATATCTCAATAGCATCATCTTGATAAAACAACCTTTCTTATTCTAGGCTAGGTTAACGTTTCAGGGTAGTGTTATAAAGTTATTCACATTTGTAACTTCCGTTATCAAAGACTTAGATTTTTTGTCAGATTTGAACTAGTCATAGTATATCTCATGGAGATAGTGCATCAGTACAAATTTTGTGCTTAGATCTTGTTGATATTTCAACTCGGCCTAGGTATTGATAGGGTATTGTCACGATATTATTTTACGCATATCATTGAAACCATAGCTTAAAGGTATAGTGTTTCATAAAATAGTTGATTTTTTGATAGATTTACTAAAGAATTTTCATATTTGTTACTAAATACAATAGCATTTTCATATTATTCATACTTAGGACATCTTTAGAGATACTGGGACTTTAAACAGATCATATCACATACACCTAGGTTTCGTATAAACTTGAATACACTTAGAAAAAACCTAGCGCAACTTTCGACTAATAATGCCTAGAATAAAAAAAATGGCGTCTAAACAAGATGAGCGTAACTTAGAAGAAAATATTTTTGCATCATATCCATTCACTAGACATAAGTTAGAACCTATCTTTTCACAATTTAAAGACATAAAACCTTTGGTTGATCATAGTGGAGAGGATTCTGATTCTTCTAAAGAATAACACAAGTTCTACTCAGTTCACTTCAACGAGCTCCTTTATTATAAAAAATACCAAGTAGTCACAAGATTTCTTGAATTAGGAGACAAGCTTCCACAAAAGTGTCAGGTGGTGATTAAAACCATTAACCGCAAAATGGAATAATTTCCATGACCATCCATTGTAGAAAATGGGTAACCTTTTTGACGCATGGTATGCTTCCACTTCAAGAAAATGTAACAATTTTGAAGATGAACAACCAAAACCAACAGGTGAATCATGAAAACCTTACTTTAAGGCTTGATGTAGAGTAAAAAGTGAACATGAGCGCAAGGGCTAAACTGCCTCCTTAGTTTGATGATGAATATTATCCCTTAATTGAATAAGATATCATTCAATGATAGATATTAAAACTCATTAAAAAGCTAGTAAACTTAGGTTCTTCAAGTAGGAATATGAATAAGGATAGAATTAACACAGAATCAGGTGAGTTTCACATGGATCCATATCATGATGGAACTTTCAAGGTTTCTAAAGTGAACAAACCTCTATCATCCACAGAGCAACAACTCATTCAACAAGAGTTGCACAATGATGTAGAATAAACTTTCTACTATACAAGAGAATAATGTAGGAAACAATATAAAATACTTATACAAATAACTATGTCCGTAACCCTTTGATAAGGATATGTTTTGATAACCATTTCTGAAACATTTTAAGGATATGTTGTGACAACCATTTCTGAAACATTTTGACATACCTAAATTTAAAAAGTATAAAATTAAGGTTAATCCTTATGATCACGTCAAAGACTTTGAGATGGATTTCTAGGAAGTCGCTTAGAGTGATAACTACTTGATACGTCTATTTTCTCACATCCTAGAAGCATAGGCATTGGAATGGTTGTTCTGTATACCTAAGGGATTGATCATGACATGGCCTGCACTTGCTGAAAATTTTGTGTGACATTTCTCTTTCAATATGGATAATGACATCACCAATGAATGACCTTTGCAATGCTAAAAAAAAATTAATGAGACCTTCGCAGGCTTCTTACAGTGATGTCGTTGATTGGAAACTGATTTCTCTTGTGTCCTACCAGAGAAAAATATGGTAAGAATATTCATCCCTAACTTAAACTCAAAAATAGCCTTTCACTTATAAATGCTCTACAGCTCTAACTTCGAAGAGGTTATAGAAACAGGCAATTAAATTAAAAAGAACTCATATTGTGAAGGTGACACTCAAACCCGTTACAAAGGAAAAACATGAGGAAAAAACCTGTTGATAAACCAAAATTCTTCAATAAGAACAAAAAATTCATTGGTGATGGCATCGTAGACTCCAAGAGATTCCAAGTTTTACAGACTGGTCCTGTTTTAAAGCTTTCACAAGGACCTCACTGAAAGGCACCTATAAAAAACACCTTTACACCCTTGACTGAATCACTATATGTTATACTTAACCAACTAGATGCAATGAACATGGTGCAATACCCAACAACGATAGTAGCATACCCAGATGATGCCCCTAAGCGAGGTTGGTTTAAATAGCATGAGTATTGTGATTGCCATCGTGTAAGAGGACTCAAAATTGATAGATTCCTAATATTGTAGAATTATATACAAGACCTCATCGAAGAGGGTTAAATCATAATAGATTATTCATATGACTCGAGGAAATCACGTAACAAAAGGATGGGTATATTCAAAGAAACCTCTCCTAACCATGGGGATAGACAACACAAGACTTTAGATCACAAACAAGCCTCTAATGCCTATAGAACCGCTTCCTACACCTCCCCTAGCAGATGGTAAACCATTTGGCACCCTTATAGCTTGTATCCGTTCATCTAATTATCATGTAAACCACCATTAGGATCTTAGAGAAGAGTTTTTTTTGTAGGTACATGATGGTCTTGTTTAGTAATACCATACCCTTTACCCGTTCCACAAAACAACCACTATAATTTAATAGAAAAGTTGGAGAAGATCCTAGCTAGAATCTCAATCCTATATCTCTACTGCTCATAAGAAAATATTGTATAAAAAACTTTAGAATTGAGGATTCTCCACACCAGTAGATCCTATACACCTGCAAGCAATAGTTGCAACCTTTGATTCTAATGATCATATCTCCTTTTATCACGATAAAATCTTGTATAATAAACCCCAAGCTATACTTACCCTTGTAAATAGAAGTGGTTGTTACTCGTCATAAAATTAAAAGAGTTCTTTTGGATGGCAGTTCTGGTATAAATAGTTTCACTTTGAAGTTGGTTTAGAATCTATGTCATTTAGAAACAAATATAAGGGCTAAATCTATCACAATCATGGCCTATCACAACGAGGAACGTTAATCACTAGGAACTATAGTGATTCTGATGGAAGTAGGACCATCCTATCCATGGATACGACGTTCCATTTCATTGACTTGGATCTTCCTTACAACATGTTCCTCAGACGCTCGTGGATCCATGTCATGTAGGCTATTCCCTCATAATTTTAATCAGTGTTTCAAATTAATGCCATGGAGGATAGATAATCACCATTCCATGTGATCCAGAACAATTCACATACTATAGGGCACTACATAGTTGTTCACGTGTAGCTTATGAATGTACCTCATTAGATATTGTTGTCCCTTTATATACAGAAGCTATAAAGGAATGTGTGGATCTAGATTCACTCACTCCTAATCAGAACTTTCCTATGTTGGTCCATGCTTTCACATCATGGGAGGAAACATCTGTAGAGTATGGCACACATGATCAATTCACTCTCCACAAACCTTTATTTATATCATATCTTTTAGTGTTACCTAGGACACATGGTAAACCTTACTTTTAATTCAAGAGAACTCAGGATAAATTCCCTGAACCATTTGAGAGATTTATCCCTAGTGGTCTCTTATCCTAGGAGAAGATGTTAGAAGATCCCACCAGGAAGGTACCTAAAGGTATGATGACATCATGTCATCAAGATTCGTAGTATATTAAAGGCCACCGCATGATGTATGGCATTGGTTATAATATGTTTGGATGCGGTATAAACCCACAAAGGAGGCCAGAACCCATTCCTATTCCTTGTTTTAAATCAAATAAACACTTCCTTGGTATCAATACCCATGATGATCCACCTGCTGAGATAGACACCACCTATTCAGAATGTGAGGATGGATCATCTCATTTTGAGAGTGATATAGATTCCCAATATAGCCTATACGCGGATCTTTCCTCCACGAACCTATTTTGAAATTCATCTATTTTCACCTTATCTGAATCCCATTCCCAATCCAATAACTAAGTAATCCTAGTATATCCCGAGATTATATATTGGGATCAACAACTTCACATGAAAATTAATTTCTTTGAAAATGATGAAGCATTTTCAGAATTCATGGGAGTCAAGGATTTCATTCTAAATCAATATGACAAGAAGGGTTTCTCAATGGAAATATATGTTCACACGTACATTGGAGAAGAATTGGAGATGTGTGCACGCTTGACTAAAAAGCTAATAAGAAAAGGAAAGAATACTTCAAAAAAACCTTACACCAAAAAAAAACATAAGTCTCCTAGTGAACAACTCTTTGAGAAACTAGTAGACGAATAGAATAAAGAAATCATGGAAAAGGTGGAATATCTTAACAAATATGATCACACACCACCTATGGAGGCTAATCATACTCTTCCCACTCATCCTACATGTATGGAAGATGCTTATAAGATTATTGTTGAAGACACGATTATTGTTAACATTGGTTTAGGAGAGGATCCTCAAATGATAAAACTGGGAGATTCACTCTCAACACAAGTAAAGAAAGTTTTTGTAGCATTTCTACAAGAATATGAAGATATATTTATGTGGTCATACCTAGATATGCCTGGTTGAGACCCATAATTGGTCGTGCACAACCTTTTTTTTGCACCCAAATGCTAAACCCATCAAGAAGAATTTGAGAAAGATGCATCCAAAGATTGTGTACTAGAAAAGTTATTAGCAACTGACTTTATTAAACCCATTGACTATTTGGATTGGATATCTAAAATAGTCTAGGTATAAAAGAATTCGATTGGTATTAGAATCTACACCAAATTCTGAGACATTAAAAAATAATGTCCCAAATATGATTTTCCTCTACCTTATATCAACATGGTTGTCAAACCCAGTACTCGTTATAAAATGTTATGCTTAATATATTATTGTTTATGTTACAACCTATATGCATGAATTTGTTTAGCTAAGTCAAGAAATATTATAACTAACACCTAGTATTCCTACAACAAAGCTAAATAAATATCAATACATCATCATACTAATATCTAAACAAGTAATAAACATCAATACTATACACTAGAATCTTGAAAATAAACCTCAAGCTAACATACTAACGTTTACTGCTCTACTCTTTGTAAAGCTAAATCAATAAAATAGACCTATGTATATCTTTTAGCTATCAAAAGGAGATAGCGGTTGTTTGATCCAAGATTATCATAGATGCAATTTCATTAAGCCATGAATTATTACTTTCTTCTTGATTAACTCCATTTTTTCTCACAACACTAACTTGATAGAGGAATCTCTACATCCCTTCACATGTGGGATAAATGGAGAGGTTGGGTTAGTTGTGGATAATATAGGTTTAGAAAGGGTTGAGTCAACCTTAGGAGAGTTTAGTTTGTCCTTTAGTTACCCATGGGGTTTGAGGGGCGTTACTAATTAATCTAAGTGATTAATTAATAGATGTTCCAGCTTATAGAATATTTTTAGAGGAATAGTTAGCATGATTTAGACTATGAGAGAGATTTAATCAAATAAGCGATGATTTATTGATTAAATAGAAGAGAGAATTAATTAATTAAGAATAATTAATTAATTGAGATAGAAAGGGATATTAATTAATTAATATAGATAGAAAATGGAGCTTAACTAATTATAAATAATTAATTAATCTAGATAGAAAGGGGAGCTGATTAGCAAAAGGTCATTAGTTGGCATCATTGTTGGATAGAAGAGTTAATTAACTAGCGTAATGTAATTAATTAATGACGATAGTAGAGGAAGTGTGTTATATTGATGATATGTCATGAATTATGGGATAGGGTATAATTAGTGTAATTTAAGAATTTAAATTTCTCAAGCTAAATTATAGGTGTCTACATTTTCCTCTCTTTGGGGTGGTGTAAGTGACACCACTTCAAAGATAGTAGACATATAAATTTTTAAAGAGTAGAAGAAAAATTAGTAGAAGTGGTAGATGCCCCCTCGAGTGTCGATGGCATGATAAAAGAAGGCAATTGACAATCAAAAAATTTGAGAGAAAAGAAATAGAAGAATGGGCAGGAGCAGGATGCCCTAGGTGAATAAGAAGAGTAGTGTTAATAGGAAAATGATGTACACAAGTAATGAATATAGGAAGAAAAAGAGCAAGATTTCATCGAGTGTATTGAAACAATTTTACTGTCATCATAATGCCAAATATCTATGTCATCAGTCCTTATTAAAAATATAAGCATATGACTAAAGTAGAATGACATGAAATCCATACTACAAAAAATTGTCTATTGCTGAAAACACCAACTCCATGCAACATACAAAATGTAATTCAATACAAGAAAGTAACAGATGCCTAACTCCTTGTAGCATACATAATGCAATGAAATACGAGAAATTAAACAAGCTAACCTAACAGAGAAACATAATGTAATTTTTTTGTTATCAAGCTTTGATTTTGACCTATGTGAATTAATGACAAGGGTTTAAAAGATGGTGCCCCAAGCAAGGATGCATCCAAGGGGAATAACGGAGGACACTTGGGTCCTATGAAAAGAAATTTTGCACTAATAAAACAGTACCAAACAACGCATTGTGCCTTAGAGTACAGACATAGTAAGAAAAAAAATAAAATTGATGGAGGTAGATCAATATGATCTGCGATTCACATAAAAGATCAAGCAAGAACCAAAGAGCATTGTTTTGGAGGATGAGTTATATTATTTTTTATTTTTCTTGAAACATATTTGAATTTTTTTTATTTTCTATAATTTTTTTGAAGCTATGTACAGGAAGACAAAGAAGCGTGGATGCCCCCTAGTGATAGATGGGATGTAAAAGGGCAGCATGCCATGCATACAAGAAAGTGAACATGTGATATGTCCCAACAATTAGGTGGGAATATTCAAAGACAAACTCTTCACAGATAGAAGGGGGATCAAGGAAAAATATATAAAATATGTTCGATCATGAGGGAGCAAGGATGCCCCCAACATAATTTCGAAAAGAAACACATGAGAGAAAGGAAGTGGGTGATTGATTTATTAAAAGGTGAAAAAGGTGCCTGCAAACATGGAAAATAGGATAGCTGATACACATGGATGTTCTAAATGATTTTTAAAGAACAGAGGATGCTATGAAAATATTTAGAATGTGGTTGATGAAAAATTGATTATCCCAAGGCACAAATCATGAGACAAGACATGCGCTAAAGCACAAGTTTTGAACAAGGTCCAAAAAGTAACACTTGGTAACATACTAATCTTGTTTACTTATCAAGATCCCATGTGTACACATGGAAATGAATTACCTCTTGAAGGAAAGAGTTGATAGACAATAAGTGAAGACAATAGCCAAAGTGTAGGAATGATTTAGTTTGAAAGGTGATTTATGAATGGATTGTGGAGGGAGAGTTGTACATTTCTCCGCTGTCAGCCAAGCATCCATAGCCCTGATGGAGATGCATTTGATTCTAATCACAACATTTTTCTACTTCTAGTTAGGAATCCATAGCCCAGTAGATATTATTAGAAATACCCAAAGAGAGAGTTATATATCAATTTACTTTTTCTTTTAGCTTTTTCTTTTTAATTGATTGATTTTGATTCTTTCGCTTCCTAAAAACTTATTTCAGATCTATTTTATAATAAGGGGTTAAGAACCAATGATGGCTTGATGGAAGGATGTGGAGTTGATTGCAATGATGATGTTGGCTACTGTCAAAAAATACATCCAAAAGTTCTTCCCAACAAGATTATTAGATGAGAATAGTGATAGGAGTCTCTAAGAGGTCAGTCGTTCTTTAATTTACCAAGGTTATGAAAGACCAATGTTAAATGGATACCATAGAGATAAATGTCAAAAAATGCGTGAAAATAGGTTAACCACGATAACATCTAAGTGATGAAAATTGTAAATGAATTACAGATGAATATGAAGGAAGAAATAACATCTATGTGTACCCAATACCTGATTACAATGTTTGACCTTTGTACCTTTGATTTTATTTTTGTAATGTTTTAATGTTTTCTCATTTTTTATATTTTTGAATTGTTTTATGATTTTTGTTGATTTTTTTGGAAGTTGGGACCAGCAATGTCAATCTGCATGATAGGATCCAACAACGATGTGTGTGACTTCCTTGATAAGGGAGACTAAGCATGTTTTTTAATCAAGAGTGATATTATCACTGATCTTGATGATCATGGTGGGTTCACACTTAATAAATGATTGTGATTTGTTTTGAAACATGGGTTTCGTATGTGGGAGTTTGAGTTCCCTAACCATTGGTTATTTCACTTTGCACAATACTTGATGGGTACGTTGGTGTGCATTCTGGAAACGCGTTTGATTTTGAATTTTATAATCATTTGAGTTGTTGGGATATTTGGAGGTCTTCAGTGATTTGATCTTAGATTTATAACAAACATGTCTGGATTTATTACAAGCTAATGCTTGACTTGTCTAATCCTGAGAAGTGAGAGAAGAACATGTATGTTTAGAATTCATACGAGGAAAGGTGGTGGGATTTCCACAATATTTAGTAGAAGAATAATGTGATGGATGATAAGGATACGGTCCAATGATTGAAGAAGATGGGCTAATGGGAGTTGAGCCATAGACAAAAGACAGGGGGCTATTAGAATGTGGCCCAAGAATAGAAGAATAATGGCTAATAGAACGTGACCCATAGATGTAAGATGATGGGCTACTAGGATGTGGCCCAATAATATAAGATGATGGACTACCAGGTGTTGATCCATACATAGAAGACAAGGGGCTAGTGAGACATGTCCCAAGAATATAAGATAGTGGACTACTTGAAAAATCTCCCACAAATATCAGAGGGAGGGCTACGAGAAGGTGACTCACACCTAGATGAAGATGAAGGGCTACTTGGCGTTGACCCCATATGATATTTTTATTGAGGAATTATGATAGAGAAAGAGTGATTGGGTGATGAGAAGATAGGTCATGCATCAATGCAAGATTCCTTGGAGTAATTGGGGTAGATATTTAATTGGTGTGGAAGACTTAGAAGATGTTTGATGATTATTGATAGAATAATATGACATTAGGGATGAAGTATATGTGGAGCTAGATGTATGAGGAGTATAACTAGGTGGTGTGGACCTACCTATACGATGGTATATTTTTTGTAAACTAGTAGGATTAAGTCAAAAGTCTATAGATTACAATGCATGGGTGAATTCAGACGTTTGACTAGAAGGAATTTGAGTCAAAATAATCTTCAAAGAAGGAAGACTTAGTGGTGATGATTAATGAAGAAGGTCCTGTGAAGAAGGGGAGGAATGTGATTCAAGAATCCCATTGGATGAATCATAACAGCGATCTTGTAAAGAAAGAGAGGACCGTGATTCAAGAATTATATTAGATGTTAGATTGGAGGGATTTGGAGTCACGTGTATCTTTAAAGGAAGAAGACATCCTTGAGGCGACTGAAACAAGGGGTCTTGTAAAGAAAGGGAGGATTACAATGTAGGAGTCATATTAAATTTATGTTGAAGAGGGTCTTACGAAGATAGGGAGGACCATGACATAGGAGTCACATTAGATGACTTAGGAGTCAAATTAGATGAATAAGAATAGTAGTTTGGATCTGAATCATCAGAAGAGTCAGAGGAAATATTCAGATTGGAATCCTCTGAAGAATAGGAAAAGTTTAGATTAGAATTATAATAAGAGTGGGGGGAGCTTGAATAATAACTTGGATCAAAATTTTCCAAACCATACCACCGACTATGAGATGAAGGTGGAGAACGGGTTACTCGAATGGGTTCCCTAGCTCGAAGAACCAAATGAGGTTTGTTCATGATGGGCATTTTTTGATGTGAATGCCTAAAATTTGATTCCTTATTGTCATATATATAAGGGACCTTGTGATAATCAGTCATTTTTGGCATGTGTTGGATTCAAAGGTCTAGACCTAAATTGTATGATCAAACTTTTTCAAAGTGAAGAAGGTTTCATTTTGATTTAGGTAGCATAACGACAACCAACTAGACATTTCATAAAGATGGGCATGCTTGTGTGATTTTACAAAAGGGAAGCTAAGGAAAACATATATCATGATGACTCAAGATTGATAATCCAACAAGGTTTGGAGGTGTAAATGCCAAAGGATTGATCAAAATTTTAGTGACATAAAAGATACAAAGGAAATATTTCCAATGTTCAATTGATGCAATAGTTTCTTGAATGTTTTTTCCAAGGTTTGAAAGATGTGTTCAAAAATGATCATGAACTTAGGTAAAAACAAGAAGATCAAGAGGATCAAAGACCCAAAATATTGTCCTCGAAATGAATTTATAAGATGGATAAACACAAGGAACAATCATGCAAATTCAAAACAACAAAGCCAAATTAATGACCAAAGAATAATGAACGATAAAGAATCAATGGATCAAAGTGATTATCTGAAATGGATATGTCGATGTAACAAATGAGACATAATCACACAAAGTTTGTTGGTAAACCAATTAGTCAAATGGAGTACTTCCTAAATCTGTATTCAAAATGGTAGGTGGTTTCATATGATGATTAACAAAATGTCCCTACTTATGTCGATTTCAAAGAAATGAACAATGTGTAAGTAATAAATATAAGTTAACTTGACCTCCAAACAAAGCATACTAGAAGCAAGCCCAAATTCAATCAAAACCTATATTCCAAAGAGTGTTAGTTATGATTGTTGGTGACACAACAATTTCACCAAGATATGTTAACAAAAATTTATGAGAGAGTAACGTATTAATATCAAGATGATATTGATAAAACATGCACAAGTGGTAACGCTTAACGCTCTTTGGAATCAAGGTAATAATTAAAATCAAACTAAAGCGATAGTATACCTAGGAATTGTTAACTTGTATATAGTGTAACCTTACAATATATATATTTAGGTGAAGTTTACAAGAAACAAGACATAAATACAAAAAATGTAGTGACATGATATAAACAAGATAACCATTCACAGGAGAATCAAAGTGATGAACCAATCCTAATTACGATGATGATCTTGACTTGGATATCAGGATCAAAAAGGATACCAATGATATAAAAACATTTCCACACACTTTAGACGTTCAACAACCCAGCCGCAAGCATGGATGGGTGTAAATAGACAAAAAAGTGGTGAAACAATCAAATGATAATGTAAAGGTAGTCACTCTTATTTTGATCAGCAAAGTGTTAAAAGAAATTGAAGGAAGTAGATCAATTGGGATTGAAAAATGTTGGCTTCACTTTGGCAGAGTTTCACCTCGCCTTAGGGCAAGTGAAAAACTTAAAAAATGTAACACTTCCCATGTTTCATGATAAAAAATGGCTCACAACTCAAAAGTGTTTTGAAATTGTCAAAGTTGGCTCTTGGTCAAAGATATCTTCCTAGGTGGTTATGTCAACTAGGTGTTACAAACTTGTCTTAAGCAAGCTCGATTTACCAAAAAAGTCACAATGACTACTTTGGGAGTATCTAGGCTTTACTTTACCACCTTAAAGTACACTGGGCAACAAGTGCATCCATCATGTACTCTCACTAGGGTCTCCATACAGACAACTGGTAATGTTAACTCAGAAGGAAAAAATAGTCAAGTAGGTTGTTCAGAGCACCTCTGGTTTCGTCCACAAGGTTCCCTCTTACATGGACTACTTTGGGGTTCCTAGGACCACCCCCATTGTTGTAGGTTAAGGATTATGCCAAAGGGTTTATTTCCAAGTTTTAAGCAAATGGGACGTACCCTTATCTGACCCTGTAAATATAGTGTGTTGATTGTGAAGTGTTTTTAATTTTTTTTAATTGAATGTGGTTTAATTGAACACCTTTTGGCAACCTACACGAAAACTGTATTAGCAGCTTAATTTTGTTTCAACGCCACCTTTTCTTTGAGAATCTTTTTTGGTCCTGCACAATGGATTAGCAACTTTCCAAAAACACAAAAGAGGATAAAACATCATTTCTAATTCTCAAGATCATCCTAGGACACAAGAGAAGAGCATACACGACTTATAATCCAACTATGAAATTAAAAAATGGAAAACACTCGGTTCAAATGCAATATTTGTTCATTTTAACCAACTTTGACATTCACCCTTTTAAGAACAAGCATTAAGTTAAATGAGATGTTTTCAAAATAATAGAAAAGGTGTAGAATTGTTTATGATATCCAAGATCACCTAAAAGGTGCAAGGGAAGAGCATAAGTGATCCTAGCCTCCTAAATAAAAATGAAACATTCATTAACTTTAATTAAGAAAAATTAGCATAAATTATCTCCAAATATACTATTAAAAATAGAAATTAGTTTGAAATAAACCTTGTAAGGTGCGAGAACATAAAAGAACAAATTTTGCAAAGCATTTAGACATGTTAGAAATGAGTAACTTACTAAAAATGAAAAACTTAATTTTTTTGTAAATCAAAACCCCAAATTTATGTTTCCATTGTGTATTTCTCTTCAATATGTTTCCAACACAACAAAAAAGGATTTGTTTCGATTTCGGGAGCAAACGTTATGGCCTCCGGAAGATTGCTAATGATGCATGCGCTAGGACTTTTGTGCATGCATGCCTCTACTAAAAAATGACATTTTTTAAGGTGTGTGTGCCATGGTTTGGGCATGGGTGCCTGGGTTAAGGTGCGTGCACATTGTTTTGGGCACCTATGCTAGGATTTGTGTACCTGCACCACCCTGTGTAAAAAAAACATCTTGAGAGTTATGCCTGCACCGACAGAATAATGTGTGTGCTCCCTTTCCTAGGTGACGTCAAAAATATGTCATTTTAACATAAACAAATTCAAAAAGGTCAAATTTTTGATATGTTAGCTCAAAATTGACAACAACCCATCAAAATTTAACCCCTAAACAATACTCAACACATGCAAAGTTAGCAAAATCATAAGAAATTTAACATTATTTCACACATTTAATATTAGCAAAAGACACCAAAAAGCTCAAAACACTCCAAAATTTAGTATGCTAGCTCGAAATTGACAACAACCCATTAGAATTAAAGCTCTAAATGAGATTATACACATGTAATATTAGCAAAATCCTAAGAAATTGGACATTATTTGCTATATGTGTATATCAAGGGTTAGCCAAAAACTTGAAATAACAATAAAATTTGAGCTATAATGTTAAGGGACTAAGGACCAGTCCCACCGAGCGTGCCATATGTACGCATGAATTTGTTTAGCTAGGTCAAGAAAGATTAGAACTAACACCTAGTAGTCCTACAATAAAGCTAAATCAATATCAATACATCATCTTGCTAAGAGATAAACAAGTAATAAACATCAATACTATGCATTAGAATCTTGAAAATAAACCTCAAGCTAACATTAACATTTACTGCTCTACTCTTTGGAAAGATAAATCAATAAACTATACCTATGTAGATCTTTTAGCTATCAAAAGGAGATGGTGGTTGCTTGATCTAAGATGATCAAAGATGGAGGTTCTATCATCACCAATCCGGCACTATGATAATTCTTCACCGGGAACTCCTTGTGCTATGATTATTTACTAATACACAGCCTTTAGTTTGGTCGATGTAATCTGGAAAAAAAACAACAACATAACAAAAGAATACCATCGACTATGATAATATAGAATGATGACAAATCTGAAATATCAAAATAAATTATAATATTAACATGAAACTATTACAATCTCATCCATGAGGTACTTCAAGTGTTATTGACTTCACTTGCCTTTCACCAAGACTATGGGAGAAACTTTACAATTACACCTCTTAATGGCTTCTTCAACACACCTTTAAACTGACGGCTTCCTTCCCATACTTCCTACAATATTTCTCACTACTTCTTTCTATGCTAAATGAGGGGGGTAGCCTCTCTATTTATAGAACTTCCAAGCTTATCCATCTTATCTCTAAGATAGGATAAGAAATCCACTCTGACGAATCATATTCCATACCTTAACTCTTATATGTACATGTAAGCTTATCTGTTAAGATAAGATAAACCTTATCATTTTACATGGGTTCCACATTTTTAGACTTTTTACAAATAAAATACACAAAATATTTATGACCTCACTCCTTGTCTTTATTACCAATATAATATTTCTAGTTCCTAATCATGTAGACCCTACTTCTCTAATTACCCAAACTTTGACATTTTAACATTACCGGACCACTTACGACAAATATTTACTTTTTACAACATTCCTATTGTACTTTGACTGTTACCGTACTCCACATTATTGGTGGCACCGTACGGCGCCGTTATCTTCTATCAGACGCTACTACTAATTATACTTAACAACATCATATTCCTAATACATACATTATTGAAATAGAAATTACGGAGGAAAAATTTAGTGTCGACATCTTCCCCCTTCCTAGCTTTTACTCCGTCCTCGAAGTAGACTATTCTGGTGCCTGGAAAATCTTCAACTTGTCGTGGTTGACCCATTTCGTAATGGGAGTGCCATCCAATTCCTCCAGTCGGTACGTACCATTTTCATGCACAGCTGCTATTTTGTAGGGCCCCATCCATTTTGGAAGAAATTTTCTCTGTCTTCTCTTTTTGTATCTGGAATCATATACTAGAACCAAGTCATTCACATGAAATGGAGACCACCGGATCTTTTGATCAAAGTATTCCTTCTACTTCATTTTCTTCTTATGGCTTGTATCCTTTGCTATTTCTCTCATTTCCTCCAGCAAATGAAGATGTACCAACCTTTATTTTACTGAATCACTTTCATCCATCCTTTCATTTTTCATAACTCTCACAGTGGGAATATCAAACTCAATAGGAAGAACTGGATCAATGCCATAGGCCAACTAAAATGGGGAGTATCCTGTTGCTGACTTTGATGTTGCCCTATATGCCCACAATGCTGCATGAATCCTTTTATCCCATTTATGTACTTGCAAGGCTGCATCTTTTGCTAGAATTTGACACAACACAAAATTTGTTCGTTCCACCTCTCCATTTGTGCTTGGCTTGTATGTTGTTTCCTTCCTGTGCTTAATAGAAAACTTATTGACTAGGGCTTCTACCACCTCATTAATGAAGTGGCTTCCTTGATTTGTTACAATTTCTAATGGGCAACCAAATCTGGTGACAATGCGTTCATACATGAACCTTGCCACTTCATCCATGGAAGCTGTTTTCAATTGCCTAGCTTCAACCCACTTGGTTAAATAATCTGTGGCAACTACAATATACTTATTTTGGCATGATGTAGTTGGAAGTGGACCTACAATATCTATTCCCCACTTTTCAAAGGGACCAAGGGGAAGAATAGGACATAATGGAGCTGATGAAGTCTTACGGTTACCATGTGTTTGACAAATATCACATGTCTTACAATAATTATAACAATCTTTAAAAAGAGTGGGCCAGTGATAACCTGCATCCAAGATCCTTCTTGCTGTAAGTTTTCCAGAGAAGTGCCCTCCACATGTACCATTGTGAAATTCTTCTAGCAGTTCCTTCCCTTGATCACGTCCAACTGCCCTCTTGTACTGTCCATCAAGTCCTATTCGAAATAATACTCCATGCAGAATAGAATATGGACGACTGGCTTGAGTAATCTTTCTCTTAGTCTTTGCATTGGCACCATCAGGAAACTTGAATTCATTCAGATAATTCCAAATATGTATGTATTCACTAGGGATTGTGTCAAGGGATAACAATGCTGCATCGGGGAAATCATCATCATCACAAGATGATCCTAAACCATCATAGGCTTGAGAGAGTGCATCTGCATTGACATGCTTCTTTCCTGGCCTATCTATAATATCAAATTCAAACTCTTGTAGCAAAATTATCCATCTTGCTATCCTCCCTGATGGGTTAGGCTTATTTACAATATATTTTAGAGCCTGATGATCTGTTACAACTAGAAATTTTTGCCCTAGCAAGTAATTTCTAAAATTCTTTACAGCAAAAATGATAGCCAGAGCCTCTTTTTCAGTTACAGTATAATTTACCTCAGTACTGCTCATTTGTCTACTCCCAAAGTAAATTGGATGTTCATTCCCATTTTCATCCTTTTGGCTCAAAGTACTTCCTAGTGCTGCATATGAGGCATCAGTGTACACAATGAATGGTTTGCTCCAATCTGGATTCTTCAAAACACGTGAAGACACCAGGGCTTCCTTCAATTTTCCAAAAGCTTCATGCGCCTTATTTCTTCTATTAAGAGGAAATGGTAAATTTTTGATTTTTGAAACTTTATCAGGATCAGTACCAATACCATCTCTGGATTACATGCCCTAACAAAACGCCTTTAGAACATCCAAAGACACACTTTGTAGGGTTTAGTGAGGCTTGTGCTTCATCTAACCTTTGAAATGCCGTCTTCATCTGGTGCAGGTGGTCCAACTTGCTCCCATAGATGTAAAAATCATCTAGAAATACTCTGATGAAGGTCCCAATGTAGGGTTCGAACACCCTATTCATCAAACGCTGGAATGTTGCTAGAGCATTACACAACCCAAAAGGCATAACTCTATAAGCAAACGATCCCCAAGGAGTGGTGAACGTGGTCTTCAGCTGATATTTCTCTGCTATACGAACTTGGTTGTAGCTGCTATATCCATCAGCAAAACTATAGCACTCCTGGCCAGCTACTTCGTCCAAGATCTGATCTGAAAATGGAAGAGGGTAATGATCCTTCTTTGTTGCCTTATTGAGCTTCCTGTAATCAACACAAATGCGTAGCTTCCCATTATTTTTTATTGAGATCACAATGGGAGAAACCCATTCTGAATTCTCCATAGCAAATATGAATCCTGCATCAAGCAACTTATCTATTTCTTCTTTTACAGTCTTGGAAAAATTAGGATTCATTCTATATGGCATTTGCTTTATGGGCTTAGCACCATCTACCAGCTCAATACAATGTTCTACCCAAATTACTTGACGGAGTTCCTTGTAATCAAAAGTGAATAGGTGTATGTACCTTCGAAAGAGCTGGAGGTAGGATTCCTTCTCACTCTCCATCACAGTATCACCAATCTTTATTTGTTGGAGATGATCATCAACTTCTTCTTCAGATAATTTTATGGGGTCATGAGTTGGTGCGACTGGAAGGATATCCATGACTGAAACATCCACCTCGCTTTCTTCATCTTCAGTGTCCACTTCACTGGTACTAGAGTAATTAGAGGATGTCCAATCATCAGTTTCATCACTTGAATCCACAGGTTCTGCCTTATGATGTCAAGGGATCATGTTTATCTTCACCCTCTCTCTACCACGTCCAAGTGTCATGAAACCTTCATTCCATTAGTTTCTTGCATGAACTCTCCTTAGCCATGGTCTTCCCAGCAACATTGGGTACGCAACAGTACCATTTTTCATCACCTGAAAGTCTACCACACATACAACACCCATAACAGATATTGCCACATTTGAAACTACACCTTTTGGTTTAGTTTTTCCCTTATTTAATCACCTTAACATAAGTGTTGAAGGGCGATCAATTTTTAAACCCAACATATTCATTACAGACTCGGTCATTACATTAACTGCAGCACCTCCATCAACTAAGACATCATGAATTGAAACACCATTACATAATACCTCAGCTTGTGGAGCATAGGGATCTGCCTTTGCCTCCAAAACAAGGACTTCAACCTCCTTCCTTCTTCGAGCATTGAGTCCACCTCGCAACTCCTGCCTCTTCTCAGAAGACATAGCCAAAAGTTGACCATATGTAATATTTGCAGGCCTTTTGGACAGATCTTCCAAGATGGAGTATGGTCCTTTCCCCTGTGAAATCAGAAAATCTTGCACACCCAACTTTCTTCTCCTATGTTTCTTACTAGTTTCTTCTTTCATCTTCTTAGGATCATTTCCATCTTGATTATCTTTTTCTTTCTTTTTTTTGTTACAAACACATCTACTTCATTATTTCTACTCTTATCTACTACATCAAAAGAATTCACAGGTGATTTTCCTTTATCATTATCTCCTTTACCAGATGTAGAAGATCTATCTGGACAATTATACTTATAATGACCCTTTTTATAACAACCATAACAAACAACTTCAGAAATATTTCTTTTTGGACCTCTATCTCCTCCCTGAGAACTAAATTCCTTTCCTTGAAGAAGATTAATAGTTAACTGACCCATATTTTTGAGCAGATCTTCATACTCAGTAGATGTACTAGGAGAAATATTTGTGCTTACCGGTAGTGGTTGTGGATTCTGGACCAAAGGTGCTGGTGTAGGCTCTACTTTAGCAACAATTTCTTTGGGCTCCTCTTCCATGCTTTCTTCTTGCCTTCTTGCAATCTCCTTTGCTTGTTCAATGGTAGCTGGGTGGTCATACTTCACTCATTGTCTGATCTCTGGCTTCATCCCAAGAATTAAGTGCTTACAGAGGAGATTATCCACACCATTCATCAACCCATCCGCTAGTCCTTCCTTCCGGATCTGGGCATCAAGCTTCCTCCTTAGCTCTAGAACACGAGCATGATAATCCCTTATCTTCTCCTTCTCTCCTTGGGATAGCTTTGTGATCTCGATCATAAGATCTACATATTTCTGTTGTTCACCAAATTCTCCAAGAAAACTTTCAGTTAATAAATCCCATGAATTTTTGACATTATCACCTAGTGTTTCAAACCACCTAAGTGCTGAACCATCCAAAAAGGTAGGAAAAAATTCAGTCCATTGTTCCCTTCTTATAAGGCCATTACAAATACAAGATCGCTTAAACTCTTGAATGAAAGAAGAAGCATCTTCATTAGATTGAACTGAAAAAATAGGAATCTTTCCCATTTTCAAAAGTAACCACTGTGTATGACCAACCCACAAGTACAATCAACAAGACTTATGTGCACAAATAATTGGAATCACTATAGAAATGACCACGGTAAACTATGGTAAAACTTGACTTACTGCGGTAAAAACTGACTTTACTGTGGTAAACACTATTCACGATAAAAAGTAAAGTTACTGCGGTAAATACTATTCACGGTAAAAAGTGACTTTACTGTGGTAAATACTATTCCCAGCAAAAATGATTTTACCAGGGTAACTTCTATTCATGGCAAAAATGACTTTAACATGGTAACTACTATGCACATTAAAAACAAGGTTACCCTCCAATTGATTTTTGACTAAGTGGGAATATCTCTCCAGAAAATCCACCAACGAGGAATGGTCCCAGCAACGGAACCAAAATGTCATCACCAATCCGGCACTATGATAATTCTTCACTGGGAACTCCTTGTGCTATGATTATTTACTAATGCACAACCTTTAGTTTGGTGGATGTAATATGGAAACAAAACAACAACATAACACAAGAATACCATCGACTATGATAAGACAGAATGATGACAAATCTGAAATATCAAAATAAATTATAATATTAACATGACACTATTACAATCTCACCCATGAGGTACTTCAAGTGTTATTGACTTCACTTTCCTTTCACCAAGACTATGGGAGAAACTTTACAATTACACCTCTTAATGGCTTCTTCAACACACCTTTAAACTGATGGCTTCCTTCGCACACTTCCTACAATATTTCTCACTACTTCCTTCTATGCTAAATGAGGGGGGTAGCCTCTCTATTTATAGAACTTCCAGGTTTATCCATCTTATCTCTAAGATAGGATAAGAAATCCACTATGACGAATCATATTCCATACCTTAACTCTTATATGTACATGTAAGTTTATCTCTTAAGATAAGATAAACCTTATCATTTTACATGGGTTCCACATTTTTAGACTTTTTACAAATAAAATACACAAAATATTTATGACCTCACTCCTTGTCTTTATTACCAATATAATATTTCTAGACCCTACTTCTCTAATTACCCAAACTTTGACATTTTAACATTACCAGACCACTTACGACAAATATTTACTTTTTACAACATTCCTATTGTACTTTGACTGTTACCGTACTCCACATTATTGGCAGCACCATACTGATGAAATAGAAATTACGAAGGAAAATTTTAGTGTCGACAGTTCATCAAGCCATGACTTATTAGGCCTGTCTTGATTAACTCCATTGTTCATCACAACACTAACTTGATTGTTTGAATGCAAAGGATGATGATTAGCTCCACTCTAATGGATAAATGGTCAAATATGACAAAAATGGCTATAGTTTATTTACTATATGCTCACTTTTGCTTATCAAGAAGTAGGTGTAAATGTAAAGGTAGGAGGAGGGTTGTTTATATAACCTAATGGATAAATGAATCTCAACATCCCTTTACATGTGGGATAAATGGAGAGGTTGGGTTAGTTGTGGATAAGAAAGGTTTATAAAGGATTGAGTCAACCTTAGAAGAGTTTAGTTTATCCTTTAGTGACCCATGGGGTTTGAGGGAATTTGTTAATTAATCCAAGTGATTAATTAATAGGTGTGCTAGCTTATATAAGCTTTTTAGAGGAATAGTTAGCATGATTTAGACTATTAGAGGGATTTAATCAAATAAGCGATGATTTATTGATTAAATAGAAGAGAGAAATAATTAATTAAAAATAATTAACTAATACATATATAAAGGGGTAGTAATTAATTAGAAATAATTAATTAATCTAGATAGAAAGGGGAGCTGATTAATGAAAGGTCGTTAATTGGCATCATTGTTAGATAGAACAGTTAATTAACTAGATTAATGTAATTAATTAATGACAATATTAAAGGAAGTGTGCTATATTGACGATATGTCGTCAATTTACGAGAAAGAGTATAATTAGTTTAATTTAAGTATTTAAATTGCTCAAGCTAAATTATAGGTTTCTACACAACCAAATTAGAATAGTAGATGAAGATCAACATAAGACACTTTCACCACCCCATGGGGGACATTTTGTTATAAATCCATGCCTTTCAGACTCAAGAATGTCAAGGCTACCTATGAAGGTATAATGACGGTCATCTTTCATGACATGATGAATGACATCATGGAAGATTACATTAATGATATATTAGAAAAATACAAAACTAGAGATGATCACCTTAAAGTGCTAAGATGTATCTTCCAGTGTCTATGAGATTATAAGGTCCATTTGAATCCCTAAAAATGTGTCTTTGGTGTCTTATCAGGAAATATCTTGGGTTTTATCATCTCACAAAGAGGGATAGAGGTGGATCCCACAAAGGTTGCAGCTATCACAAAGATTCATCCACCAATGAATTTCAAACAACTAAGAAGTTTACAAGGAAAGATTCAGGAAACCTGTCATTTTAATTCATAGCTTGTGGATAAGTACCATCCATTTACAAATCTTAAAGAAGGATGTTACCTTCAACTGGAAACCATATTGTCAAAAGGAATTTGAGTTTCTTAAACAATATCTCATCAACCCACATGTTCCCATGCCTCCTACCCCAGGTGAACCCCTCAAGCTATATATTTTAGCCACCTAATTTTTTGTCAAAGCATTACCTACCCAATACAAACTTGACCATAGAGAAAGGGTGGTTTATCATCTCATTCACACCTTGATTGCCTATGGACTGAAATACCCACATATTGAAAAGGCCTATTTGGTAGTGGTCTTTAGATTTCAGAAATTGCATCATTACATCCTTAACAATAAAACCAATTAATATCCAAGGTTGAACCTCTCAAGTACCTCTTATTCAAACCTGACATTATGAGACTAATGGCTAATTCGGTGATTCTACTTCATGAATTTAACATTGAGTTTGTTAACCAAAAATATTTTAAAGGACAGGAATTTTTCGATTAATTGGTAAAAGCTCCCCTACCATGAATAGAACCATTGTGTCTAGATCTACTAGACATATCTATGATGTATATTGAAGAGTACCTCATGTGCCAAGTCCACTTTGATGGATCATTTACATTTCATAGATCAGGAGCTAAAGTGGTACTCATCACTCACATAGGAGAGGTTATTCCACAAGCATTTTGTTTAGGTTTCCCATGTACTAATAACATTGTAGAATATGAGGTGCTTATTGTCACCTTAAGTTAGCTATCACTTAGAATAACCAATAGCTACGAGTCATCGGTCACTCCTAACTAATCATTAAACAAGAAAATGATGAGTATAAGGTCAAAGATGAAAATATCATTCCATATAAGAAATTGGTCGAGAGTTTGAAGGAATATTTTGTGTAGATTGTGTTGGAACAACGACCAAGATCACAAAATAGGTTCATGAATGCTATCGATATAATAGGGTATATCTTATGCATTTTGCCTTAGGTGAATAAAATTTCATTCTTTGTAGAGCATTTATGGGTGTCCGCATATGACATGTCAGAGTATTATTTGGCATGTGAAGTCGTTGTTCCTTTATCATCTTAGTACGATCCCATATTTAACTACCTATAAGATGGCATGTTTCCCCCAAACATAATGCATACTAAGAAGAAATCCCTTATCCTTCATATATCCCATTACACCCTCCTAGGATGCACCCTCTATTGTTGTGGCAATGAAGGGATTCTACTACATCGTTTGGATGTTATTGAGTCAGTCCACGCTATTAAAGAAGTGCATGGAGGAATCTGTGGAGCACACACTAGTGGCATAGTTCTAGCTAATAAACTCTTGAGAGTAGGCTATTATTGGCCTACCATGGAAGAAAATTTTTGTAACTTTGTCAAGAGGTGTGAACTCTGTCAAAAATATGCAACTTGATACATGCACCAACACAGGCGTTGCATCCCATTCTGACAACTTGGTCATTTTATAGATGGGGCTTGGATCTCAAAGGAAAGCTTCATCCTACCTACTTAGATGTAAATAACCACATTATCAATACTAAAAAGTACTTTACTAAATGGGTAGAGGTTTTTCCTCTCACTTACATAACTGGTGCGTGAATTTCCAAATTTATCATGAATCACCTCATCTACTGTCATGGCATCCCTTCCGCCATTGTCACTGATAATGGTAAGTCTTTCAAAAATAATACAGTCAAAGCATTATGTTAATGCTTTCAAATCCAACTGAAGTGGTCCACCCCCTATTACCCTCAAGGTAATGGACAAGCTAAATACACCAATAAAACTCTTGTAAAAATCATAGAGAAAATGGTTAGTAAGATTGGTCGTAATTTGACACTTGTAAAAACATCCCACCCTCTAGGCCTATTGAACCTCCATCCACACCCCCACTAGTGTGACCCCATATTCCTTTGTATTTGGTACTGAATCCATCATACCCTTGGAAGTGGATACTCCCTCCCTAATCATATCTTTCTGAGACTATCTTGATAATGATGAAGACTACAGAGTTTCACGTCTAGTATAGCTAGAGTTGTTGGATGAGAAGCGTATGCGAGCGCTCAATCACCTATAGGTTTATTAGAACTGAGTGTCAAGAGGATATAACAAATGGGTCATTCATCATGAATTTTGTATAGGTGATCTTGTTCTAAAATAAAACTAGAGAAATACTATCAAGGACAAAGAAAAGAAAGGAAAATTTGAGGCTAACTTGCTAGGGCCATACATGGTGGTTGCTAAATATGGATAAAGAGCATATAAAATTACACATTCTGATGGCGAAGAGATTTCATATCCCATGAATGCCTTGTACCTCAAGTAGTTCTATGTTTAAGAATGATGCAGATATTAGAAAATACCTAAAAAGTAGAAAAGAAAAGAAAAAAATCAAAAAATTAAGAAAATAGTAAAAAGAAAACAATTCGGACCCACATGTGAAAACCACACAATTGTGGCGAATTGGGTAGGTCCTTGGGTGACAATTGTTTTATGATTCTTAAGGAATATTGGGATCTCGCAAGCTACACTCACATTTGGGTGAGTAACTCCCACTTTTATCTAGGATTTGGTCACCCTTGTTAGGTCTAAGAACCCTACCGAATCTATCTTGCCAAGTCATGATCTAGCTCATTTGTTCTTATATCTGCTCAAAGGGATCACCTTTGTATATTGCCATCTAATGCTAGGGGCACTGTCAAATTTCACCTTATTGAACATATACATTTGGTATTCTACCTTTTGTATATTCCCACATCACAATGGGGGCATCTACGCTTCTTTTTCACTGTACATTTATTTCACCACAGGACCATAAAAAAACACAAAAACATTAGGAAAATGATACACAAAAAACATAAACATTTAGAATATTCCCTTCTAAGGGTGATGCTACACCAACATTATAACATAGTCTTGAGAATAACCCAAAAACAATGTGAACAGTAGCCTTGAAAATTGTCTTCCAAAGACACCAAAAACATTAGAAAACAAGTCCAAATTATCCCGCAAAAATAAGGTAGTGATTAGATTACTTTTAGTTGGTAGTTTTTAGATTTTTGATTGCTTTATCCTTTTGCATTGTATGATTTAGATTGAGTTCATTTGATTAACTTAGATTAAATTTTTTTGTGAATCTATTGTGTTGCATTATATTCTTTTTCAACACGTACGTGCCTAATATTTTCCCCCTAAAACATTCTATCCCCGCAGAACACATACACACCCAGACTGGTGCATGCCCCTGCCTTTCGACATGCACATGTGCATGGAAATTATTATTACCACCTAAATCATATGCTTCACCTTCTATGGATACACATGCACATACCTGCATTTCAATGCCTACCTTTCATTTTTAGCATATGCGTTGTTTTACCCCTTAAAATTATGTAAATTGCCTTTAAAATGCATTAAAAATAAGTAATAAATGATTAAATTAACAAGAAAGGATATGACACTCACAAAGGGCCTATCTGCATCATCTCAAAGGTACTCCTAGATGCAGTATGCTTACCCTTGCCTCGTCTAAAGTTTCACCATCTCTCTCTCAGCTCACAAATCACTCGTGGTAAGAATTTGGCAGCACTCTGTAGCGAATGAATTGGTTGCGATAGTTTACCCTCCCTTGGGTGGGGCATATCTATCTCTTTTAACCTTTCATGATGCCCCTAGGGCAAGTTTCTATTTTTGTGATCATGCTAACACTTCTTCCTCTCACCGTAATAGTTAATTTAATTTAAATAATTATTTTTTATTAATTTTTCACTTGCTGGGGCAATATTTTGTAGGTAATGCTCATTTATTTGTCCTGGGGAATTTTTAAATATTCTAGGTGTTATTCTCTTCTATTTTGCCTTTCGTGATGATTATTTTTATTAAATAATTATTTTTGGACTCGTTGTTGTTCTCACCAAGGTATTTTACTGCCACCTAGCACTCATTTCTTCACCCTAGGGCATTTTTCGCATGCTTTTAGGTACTCTTCCATTTTCTACATTCTTCTAACCAATAAAAAAATTGTAAATTATTAAATCATTAAAAAATTCAAAACATCATAAAACTGTGAAAATGGGGTAAAATTGGTAACAAGATCATGTTTCAATTGAAATTTGTGTCTCACATGGCGTTTATCTCGTATCTCACCGACATTTTCACGTGTTTTGAAAAAATGACTCATAGATCATCTAACTCTACAATCATTTACAAAAGATACGTTTCTTACTTCATTTATACTCTAGGGCACAATGAGTTTCTTGTTATTGTTTTCATCATGCACACTGCTTTTTCATAGGACCCAAGTGTCCTCCATTCTTCTCCTTACATATAAAATTTTCTTAGGGTATCATTTTCAATCCTTGTCGTTTATCAAAAACATTTGGCACTAAATCTCGATAACAAAATATTCGTGTAACTATCTTAACCATTGTTGGTTTGAGTGTGTGTGTTTGTACTTATTTCCCTATTAGATCAGCTTGTTTACTTCTCGTATTGCATTACTTTTTGTATGTTGCATGGAGTTGGCAGTTTCAGCAATGGATAATTATTTTTATTTTAGCATTTCATGTCATTCTACACTTTTATCATATGTTAATATTTTAATAAGGACAGATGATGAAGATTCTTAGCAATATGATGGAACAAAAATTGTCTTATGCAAAGCAACATCATAGATAGCTCTGTATCTCCCCTTTGTTATTTTCTTCTCCCGCCTCTTTCTTCTTCTTCACATTATTCTTTATTTTTCCTTTTTTTATTATATTTTTTATCATCGATCGACCTCTTTCAACACTCGATGATGCATCATTCACCCTACTATTTTTTCTTCCACTCCTTCAAAAATTTGTAGTCATTTGTGTTTTTCTACTTTCTTTGAAGTGGCGTAGCTTACGCCACCCCAAAGAGGAGAAAATGTAGACACCCGTAATTTTATGGAAGCACTATTATTCCTAATATTGCACTATCTTTCTCCTCATAAATTTATGATACACTATTAATTAGACCCATCTAACTCCTCTTTTACGACACTCTTTTTGTCGTATTCCTATTGTAATCAATTAAACAGGCTATCATAGTGTTGTATTGACTAAACCCTTTTCTTATACCCTTATAGAATATTTCTATTAACTTCCTAGACTATCGATTTATTTCATTGGATTGGTTAGACCTCTCAAAACAATATTAAAACCCTAATTCCTCTCTAAATAGGATTAATTAGCCTAGACCTAGGTTAACTGGCCTAAGGCATGTTTAACCTCTTCTATACCTAGTCAAATATTACTTTCACTCTCTAAAGTGATTTTTGGCTTATTCATTTGACCCACATGCACCAAAATCATTTCATTTATGAAATGAGAAACCTATAATTATCCCACTATCCCAAGTCATTTTCCAATAACATTTCACCTCTCTAGGCTAAATAATAGTATTATTGCTAGTATTAGAGGTTTTTTTCATTTTTCATATTGAGCTAATATTTATTTTGCTTTTCTTATTCCATTTCAAAGCTTTGAGTAATTGGGAGAAGACATTAATGGTGAGCTTCCACTCTCAATTTTTTGAAGATCAGCGATAAAAACTTATTGCTAGAGCTTTAATGGGTTAACTTTTTTATAGTTGTCATGGAGTAGAGAACTAATAGAGACGTGTTAGAGATTGATTGTTTGTTTCAAACTTCATTTATGCATACAAATAGGTATCTTGTTTATCTCCAATCTAATGGTCCATTTATTTTATTTTTTAAAGATTTTGGGTTTTCTTAAGTGTTCTTACCCCATTTCATAGCTTTTACAATCTTTTCCTTGTTCACATTGATAACCTAATTAAAACAAATGAACAACATCTTAACACCCATTTTAGACCAAATTTCCAAATGTCACGAATGACTACGAGTATAAATAGAACCCAAAAGAACAACTAAAGCCATTTTTGGCACACATTAATTGTTTCTCATCTACAGCAAATTGGTAGCTATAATTATATTTTAAATAACATAGAATCAACTAAAAAACAAAATAGATTAGAAATCAGTAAAATTGCACAAAAACAGATGGTTTAAAGATTTCTCACAAATAATTAAAAATTTGTCAAATAGTTGGGATAAATTTTAAATTAAAAAAAAGGCAGTAACCAAAGGATTAGAATACATTGAGTTTTTTTCAACTAACAGATTTAAAAAGAGAGAATTATGAAAAATTCCATCAAATAACAAATATATAAAGTACCAAACAATGATCAGTAGCAACTTTTTAAAGCACTAATGATGCATAATAAGTATTAATAAAAATCTAAGCTCTCTATATAGTAAGTTGAAGATTCTTATTCTCACTCATTACTAATATAAAGGGTAAATAATAACTAAAATTACTATGATTTTAGTAAATTGATAGGAGAGATTTATAAGATCAATAAGCCAACTCAATTGAATATCAACAAAACCCAAGCAGAAGGAATTATATCCTCTTTCAAATAAATGAAGCCCACTAATGCATTAAATATTACCATAATGTTGAACTAAAGATAAGAGCAATCAAATAATACACTCTACGCAAAAAATCCAGAAACTTTGCAATAAACAAACAAACATTGACCATAAGCAAAATTTGGTTAGGCAATAAAATCAATACCTAACCCAAAATCCTTCAAAATTGTCCATTACAATAGCCTACAAATCCTAATTACACAACAGATCTAGTTGTGAAAATATAACCCTATGAATTCATTTGAAAATAAAAACAATATTAAATGGGGAAAATATTGTTCTCACAAAATTCATTCGTTCTTAAAGGCATATTTAGTGCCCTATGTAAAGCCGAAGGTAAGAATCTACCCATAATCCTAACTTCAAACATGTTCAATATAATAAGGAAACCTCTATTGGAAACAACTGAGTAAAATTTCATGAAATCAAGGTTTGATGACCATCATATCATATTCTTCTTGATGATGGATCGTGTGGCCGTCTTAATGTTTTTCAAACTAAGGTTTCTTATTTTCATGGATTGTAAAAGCCTAATATCAAGCCTATTTTCAATATTATTGATGGAAAATGGTTTTATAGGTAACTAGAAAATTTGGGACACTCTAGCTATCTTATCAGACACTTGGAGTTGTGTATGGAGTTCTTAGAACATCCCCACCTTTTATGTTCTCTTATATCTTTATTCAAAATCTTGAAGAGAAAGATTTGTTGGGAATTCTGAGCATGGTATTCTTGACATTAAGAATGATTTTTCTCATCATGTATGTCTTCATTATTATTACGGAAGATGATCATGGACAAGGTAAGCTATGATAAGTTGATAACGCATTTAAGGTTTATATGAGTGGGTCTTGTCCCTTCATTGTATGATAACTATTTATGGTCTATATCAAGCATTCATCAATTTTTTATAGAAAAATTCATTACTAACAAAGAATTATTTCGAGTGAACCAAGTACCATTTTTATATTAGTATGTAACTGTAATATTTATTTTGTACGATTAACATTGTAATTCCCTGTTTATATCTATAAAAGTGTGCTTTTAAATTAAAAAGATTTTACTTATTTCAGGAGGTACATTTTCACTTTCTTCATTGTTATGTCAGTATGTTAATGTTGGCCAAAAGGCTAGAAACCAATTCAAGTGCCTTCAATCAGATTCAAACTTGAAGGATTTTAGTCAAAATCAAGGGAGGGAATTCAACTCCAAGACAAAGCAATTGCTTGAGAAAAGTGTAAAGTTTTAGAGGACTCTTCTCATATTTGTCATGATAGGAACTTGTATATTACTTGGGGATGGAGCATTGACTCATGCAATTTTAGGTATAGTATCTCTCAAAAAAATTTCTTCCATTAGAATTCTTTCCTTGACTGTTGCTTCTTCTTAACTACTTAAAAAAATTTGAGTTTTTGAATTTATGAATTTGTTCTAAAAGTTCTTATACTTTTCAGTGTGCAGTGATGTCAGTTGTGCAAAGGAATTCACACTAAAGGAAATCTAATCTGGAGTATGATCCATATCCATTACCCGAGTTTGAATTCCATGGCTTAGCTGGGATAAACAAGATGCTCTATTAATAATTTCTTGTTTGTATGGATTCTCAATATCCTCAGGATTTACAACAACAAAAAAATTCAAATCAAATTGGAGCAAATTTTTCTTAGATTTTAAATTTAACTTGTACCTGCATTAACATTTATGTAGACAATTACTTTGAAATTCAAAAACATTCTCAACAAAGCCACCAGTTTCTATTTTTCAACTTGTTCAGTTAACAACATTAACATTTGTAATTTAGGAGCACCTCATGATTAATTGAATGTTTTTATATCTATATTATCGTATAATCATTGTGTGGGACACAAGAACATAATCCTCTATATCTTCATGTTTGAAGTGTTAGGGTATTCATGGGGTATTGATACATTTTTCCCGTCAATTTGATATTTCTATAGATATAAGATTTAATCTAGGTAGAAAATTTTGTATGGAGAGTATTAAATGATAGACATTACTTTCAATGACTAAATGTTCTTGGGGGTATATTAGGATCTCCAATTACTCATTCAATGCCATTTTTATGAACTATTTGTCCACAGGTGTTATTGTGGGAGTATCGGCTACAATTCTATTGGCATTGTTCCTTCTTCAAAGATTTTGTACTGGTAAAGTGAGTTTTATATTTTCCCCTATGATGATTCTCTTTTTCATGACCAATGCCCTTATTGGACTATACAATATTTCAAATTATTTTCCAGAAGCATTCAATGGAATTGGCCCTTATTACACAGTCTATTTCCTTCATAGACCAAAAAAATATGGTTGGGGGTTGTTTGGAGGTGTGGTATTGTGTATAAAAAGTATGTATTCATTACATATAAATTAATTTTACTTCCTTTCCCCATTAGTAAAATAAGGAATTACAGTAAACCAACATTTACTTAAAGCAAGGATTCAAACCTGGAAAGAGATAGCCTGAAATCTACCTCTTTTGTATCTTATTGAAACCAGGTGCTGAGGAAATGTTCACTGACTTCCATGCGACTTCAATAAGATATACATCATGGTTATCTCATTGACCTACCGAAAATTAACTATTACAACTTGTTATGATTCAAATAATTGATTTTTTGTCTATTTTGAATTCTTATGGAGATGACAATTGTTTGGGATTTTGAATTATAGATTGCTTACTCTGCATTGGTATACCTCGCCATGATTATCACATACACTGGACAAGCAGATTATTTGATCAAGAACCCAGGAGACTTGAAAATTTTATTCTACAACTCAGTGTTTTGTGAAATCACCTCACCAAATCTCACAAAAAAATGCCCATCAAAAGTGTTGCTTGTGCTCCCTGTAACATATTTGTGCTAACAAAACTAAAGGAAGTCCTTTTTTAGAAATGTGTACAAAAGCTTACTATTTAGACTCACATACAATTCAAATACTCATATAAAATCGAATAGTAGTGAATTCCCAAAGTGGACATGGGAAGCATAGAGTGCATCAATAATAGTATGTTGTGGGTTTTTCATGATTATTTTTAATCATAATTTCCAATTAATTTGTGGGAAAATAAATGCATAATCTTGTTCATGAAATTCTAACCAAAAACAATTTCAACTTTAATATTCTTCATATAACCGCACGTATTCCTCATACAACTATTAAATACAACTAAAAACAGTAAAAACATCAAAATGATCGTCAATTTTTAACACGTAGAGGAAATGTCAAAATGGCCATAAAAATTAAGCTAGTGGCATGAATGACTGGAAAGGCCTTTCACACAGGGGTATGTCTTCGGTGTAAATATTGTTGAAATTGTTTGGCAAAAGGGTGAGTTTCATGTAAAATGACGGGGTACACTAAAGGGCATTTCGCTCCCTTACTTATTTTATATTTTATTTATTTTATTTCTTATAGATTTTATCACTAAAGAAGGCATTAAAAATTCGAATACTATTGAATAGTGGCTCCGAGAATTGAATTTTTATATGGTGATCCTCATAGTTTTCAGCACAACCAACTACATCATTTCTAAAATTTTCATTCATATTTATTATAAATGTTAATTTTTTACAGTTTATTATTGTAAATATATTCTCATTTGTTTCGATGGGAAGAATTTCATTCTATGGAAGATGCAGATGGAAGATTACCTTTATCAGAAGGATCTTTATATTCCGTTGTCTGAGAAGGTGAACAAACCCTCAAGCATGACCAATGTAGAATGGTATTTGATAGATAGGAAGGCACTTGGGACAATCTGGATGTGTGTTGCATCTTCAGTATTATTTATTTTTTCAAAGGAAAAGACTACAACAGAACTGAGGGATGCATTAGGGAAGTTGTATGAAAAACCCTCTGCCTCTAATAAGATATTTTTAATGAAAATTTGTTTAATATGAAGATCTGTGGGAATAGTTTAGTATAAGATCATTTAAATTATTTTAATATGGTTGTAAATATGCTAGCTTTGGTTATAATAGAGTTTGATGAAGAAGTTAGGGCTTTATTAATTCTATACTCTTTACCTGAGAGTTCGAATAGCCTGGTAATGGTGGTAAGCAACTTGGTTCCAACCAACTCAAAGTTAAAGTTTGAGGATGTTGTATGGGTGATTCTAAGAAAGGAAATGTGAAGAAAACTCCCTGGGGATTCTTCTACTTTAGGGAATGCTTTGACAGTGGAAACTAGAGGGAGACAGAAGCATAGAGGAAGTTGTGGAAAATCAAAGGATCAGGCAAGGTCAACATCCAAAAGCAATATAGTATGCTGGTACTGTGGAAATTATGGGCATGCAAAGAAGGACTATTGGGAGCTATAAACACCTGTAATTTATCTAGAACAATTTAAATAATTTAATTTGTGCTAATTATCTCATTTTCCGCATGTTGATGATATATCATCAATATGGCTGACTTCTTCTCTTATCCTCATTAATTAAATGCATTACGCTAGTTAATTAACCCTTCTATCCAAAAATTATCCTAATTGGCAACATTCCATTAAATGATCCACCCTTCTATCTAGACTAGTTAATTGTTATTAATTAATTAGCTTCCCATTTAATTAAATCAATAAATCATTGTTTATTTGATTTAATGACTCCTATGGTCTAAATCATGCTAATGTTTCCTCTAAAAAGTTTTTATAAGCTTGCACACCTATTAATTAATCACTTTGGTTAGTTAATAAACCCCCTAAAAACCACATGAGTCACTAAAGGACAAAATAAACTCTCCTAAGGTTAACTCAACCCTTTCTAAACCTACCTTATGCACAACTAACCCAACCTCTTTATTGTCCCACATGTAAAGGGATGTAGATATTATTTTATCCATTGGGCTATATAAGGATTCCTCATCCTACCTTCCATCATACACCTTACATTATTATAGCTAATATATAGGAATCTCATCTTAGAGCATCTTTCATTTGAGCTAATAGCCTCAATCATGCATTTCATCCATCCAAGATTTTGGGTCATATGGAGATAATCAAAAGGTTCTTATAGCCATACTTTAATAAGCCTCCATTCCCAAACCCTTGAAGATCAAACAATCAACTTTGATTTCCATGGATCTATCTAGGTTCATTTAGTATTTGGTGATCTAGAGAGTAGATATTTTAACGCTTAGCATATTAGTTTGATTTATATTTCAAAGTTTTATTACATAATGTTGGTGTTTAGTCTTATTTATCTCTTAGCATGATGGTATTTGTTTAGTTAGTTCATGTTTTGAAACTACCAAGGTGTTATTTTAAATCCTCTTTGCATAGCTAACTAATACATTGATACATATGGCACACCCGGTGGGATGGATCCTTTGTCCCTTAGCATTTTAGTTCAAATTTTTTTATTTCAACATTTGGATAACCCCTTTCTATACACATATGTGAAGTGAATTTTATAGTTTTTGGTAGTCTTACATGTGTAGAATCTCATTTAGAGCTTTAATTTTCATGGGTTATTGTCAATTTTGAGCAAACATGTAAAACTTTGGAGCATTTTGTACTTATTTGTGTCATTTGGTCATATTTTGATGTCATGACTAGGTACAATTTTTACAGGGGAGGTATAAGTACACAAAACCATGTACAGACACTCTAACCCACAGGTAGGAAAGAATCTCGACATGCATACACACTATCATTGTATTGTACCTTTGTTGTTGTCGGAACCCTATCAAGCTAGTGTAGGTTCCCTAACCTCATTGCAAGCACTCTAACCTCAGTGCACGTACCATTCTGCTAGCGCACATGCTCTATGTTTTTATCATTGGTACAGGCACCCATATCCTAGTGCATGCATCCATCAGTCAGTGCAAATGCCCTGTCATAATTTCTATACTGTCTTTTTGGGTTTTTAGGTGCACATGCTTATACCCTAGTGCATATGCATATATCATAATGTAGACATATCTTTGGTAGCGTAGGCGTACTACAAACCTAAATTTACATAGAGGGGTGGGAGTGCCCTAATCCATGTGCACATACCTTAACCTATGGCTAGGTGCTTCAATCTGGGTTGGTATATTAATTCTAGGTTTCCAAAGGTTTGTGTCCTAAAGTGTTAACGTCATTGCAAGTTTTATTTGGCTAATTATTATTTTTCCAGGGTATGTTTACATGCTTTTCCTATACTAGACATTAGATAAACCTTGCATGCTTAATTATGAGAGTAACATTACATATGCTCCTCCCTCTCGTCCTTTGGGGTGAGATTGGGAATCAGAACTGATTGTTATATCTTTTATTGCTTTGAAAATTTGTAGAATTTCCAAATTGAGAAAAGATGAGTATATTTTTCATTTGAATTAAGTGTTTTCCATTTGTTGATTTCTTGGATTTTGCATTGTGTATTCTCTTCTCTCGAGTCTTAGGATGATCTTGAGAATCAAAAATGGCATTTATTACTTTTATGGAAAATTACTAATCCATTGTGGAGAACAAAAAACACTTGTCAAAGAAAAGTGGATTTGAAACAAAACTAAACTACTAATACAATTTCCATGTAGGTTGCTAAAATGTGTTCAAGCAAATCGCATCCAATTAAATAAGATAAAAAACACACCACAATCATCACACTGTATTTTCCAGTTTGGATAAGGATACGCCTCATCTACTTAAAACGAGGACATAACCCTTTTGGCATAAGCCTTAAGCTACAAAAATGGGGGTGGTCCTAGGAACCCCAAAGTAGTCCACGCAGGAGGGAACCTTGTGGATGAAATGAGAAGTGCTCTCTACAACCTACTTGACTAGTATTACCATTTGTGAGATTTAGTGTCACAAGTCGTTTGTATCATGACCCCAATGAGAGTACATGATGGACTCATTTATTGCCCATTGTTCTTGAAGGGGGTAAAGTAATCGAAGATACTCCAAGAATTAGTTAGTTCAAATTTTCTTGGTAAATCGAGCTCACTTTTAAATGGCTTATGAAACCTAGTTGAGTGAACCACCTAGGAAGCTATGTTTTACCATGAGCCAACTTCGACCATATCAAAATCAATTCGATTTGAGAGCCATTGTTCATCACGAAATGTGTGATGCGTTAGTTTTTCTTAGTTTTTCACTTTCCCTAAGAGGTGGCGAAACTCTTCTGAAGTGATGCCAAAAAATTTCATCCTTGTTTGATCTTCTTCCTTTACTTTCTTTTGACACTTTGTTTATCAAGAGAGAGGTGATTACCCTTTTGTTGCTAATTGATTTTATTTTCCACTTTTTTTCCATTTACACTCATCCATGTTTGCGGATGAGTTGTTAAAAATATAAAGTGTGTGGAGAAATTTACATATCATTAGTAGCCTTTTTGATCTTGATACCCAAGTTAAGACTTTCATTGTAGTTAGGCTTGGTTCATCGCCTTGACTCTCCTTTGAACGATTATTTTGTTTATTTTGTATCACTACAATTTTTTTATTTATGTCTTGTTTCTTGTATTTATGTCTTGTTTCTTGTAAACTTAACCTAAATATCTACATTGTTAGGTTATGCTATATACACTTTAACAATTCCTATGTATACTATCATTGTAGTCTGATTCCAATTATTACCTCGATTTTGAAAAGTGTTAAGTGTTACCACTTGTGTGTGTTATATAAATATCATCTTTATATCAATACCTTACTTTCTTGCAAAGTTTGGTTAACATATCTTGGATAAATTGTTGTGTCACTCACAATCGTACCAGACACTTCTTGGAATATAGGGCTTGATTGAATTTGGGCTTTATTCTAGTATACTTTGTTTGGAGGTCACGTTAACTTCGTATTATTACTTACACCTTGTTCATTTTTTTGAAATCGACATAAGTAGGGACATTTTGTTAATCATCTTTCGACATTGGTTACCTTTTTGAAAACAAATCTATGAAGTGCTTCATTTGATTGATTGGTTAGAAACTAAATATTATGTGATTATGTCTTGTTTATCACTATTGACTTACTCATTTCAGGCAATCACTCTGTCACATTGGTACTTTTACATTCATTGTAATTCTTGAATTCTTGACATTATTTTTACGTTTTACTTAGGTTTGATAAAAATATTTGAACATGGTTAGAGGCAACTTAGTGAAACTATTACATGTCATCGATCTTAAAATTAAATTAGGGCTAAAAAAAGGCTTTAGAAGCAAGACAAACGCAAATTTCAAAAACCTCAAACAAACGAGGGTCAAACCCCTTTATTGGCCATGATCTTGGGCCTTCATTATCCATGGATAAAGAAGTAGAAGAAATTATTGATCATAGCAGTGATGAGTCAGAATCGCCACATGCGGAATTTGATTTCAAACCCACCTTGTTAGATGAATTCCTTTTCAGAAACAAATATAGGGTGCTAGCATGTGTGGTGGAGTTAAGAGCTAGAATTCCTATCAAAAAAGAGATAACCCCACCTACAAATGATGCTAATGATGAGGAGAAACCTCTCATTAACATAGAGGATATCTTAACACATGGACATGTTTCTGCCTCTAACATGGGAAAGAATAATGTAGTGGGATATAGAATGCCTTTCATTAAAGTACCATGTAAATTCATAACAGAACACGAAAATGTTGAACAACCTCCACATCATGTTGTCCTCTCAATTTTCCCCGAATCTAATTTGGTGGAAATTGGAGCCCTGCTCATATGAAAGGGAAAATTTATAAGTTAAGGCCTATAGTCAATCAAGAAGGGACACGTGGCCTATGTTGAAAATTCAATGGTGGGGACACGAACTTTTGGGGGAAATATTGGAATTTTTCCCTCTCCAAAATAGATAAAGTATAAAAGTGAAAGACACAGCCGCAACTAGTTAGGTGATGTCATGTGTCAAAGAATAAAATTGGAACAGTGGGCCCATACAGGTTTTTGAGAATTTGAGCCTTTTGTTAAAAAAGAGTTTAAATGGCAGATTTGAACCACATTTCCTCAACCACTCAGATGGCATCGTGTATCCAGATTTTGGCGGAGCTGTGGGGGGGTGGAGAAAATCAAGAAATCATACTTTTTCTCCCATATGTCAAGAAATGCATAATTCCTCCCCAGGGTCATCACGGCTTAGATCTTGCCATGTGTGGAGTCAAAATTTGAAGGATGCACTCATCTAGTTTTTAACACCATTAACGAACCAGAGTTCTACAAGACACAAAAACGGATCATTATTCATTCTTTTTCTCTGTATTCTTGTCATTTCTCCATGAGATACATTTTTCCTTGGTTTTAAAGCTGAATTGATAAGTTTGAAGGGATGTAAAGTTTAATAATCAGAAAAATATTTTATCGGGCATACGTGATAAAAAGGGATAAAACTTATCAATAATCACTCGAGTTCTATGAAAGTGGTTAAAAGGTGGAAATGGAAGGACCACGTGAAGGAGAAAATCATGAGATGGCCCCTGCCAAAATAATCATGCTCGAACTAACGAAATATTCACCTTTTTGAACCTCCTATTTTCATGAGTGCATTTATTTCATGTTACTTCCAAAATTGGATCTGTAACCAACAGTATTCCTTTCAAATATACTTTTCTTGGGGACAAAGTATGGATGTATGCGGATTGTTATAAATATATGGTTTTGGCCACATGAAAAAGGGGATTCTAGATTTTCTGGGAAGGTTGTAAATTCTGAAATAATTCAATACAAAAGATCTATTTCTTTCTTATTTTCCTTTGTTATATCTTTCTCTGTCCTTGCTCGATTCAATGGATCATTTGTTTTGCATTCAATTAGAAACTGTTTGTTCTGGTCTATGTGAATCTTTAGAACTTTGTGTCTACAAATTTGTGCATCGGTGATGAAGCAATTGATCATTTTCTATATTTTCTTGGTTCAATGTGAGTAAGGAGATACTCTACTATCTATATTTCCCAAAAGCATTGTTGTTTTCTTCCTTCTCTCATGTCTTTATTCTTCCATTCTTTCTAATTGATATTCTTTTGGGTATGAGAACACTCAAGGATACCAGGATCCAAACATTGAGAATTTTATATCTATACATTTGTTTTTCCTGCTTTCAATAAGGGAACCTCTCCCATTAAAGAGGAGGGACTTTATTGTCCCCTAACTGTGGTTTCAACCCATGCTCCATTCTAAAACCCAACAATGTTTGGCGACTTTAGCTGGCAAAAACAATTGCCATTTAATGTGCAAGTCCTCTAAATGTTCTCCGAGTAACTAATTTTTTATCAGACATTTGATCTGGCGAATTTAAAATGCACTCAGGTAGAATAACCTCTTTGTAAAGCGGAACGATCATAATTAGGAGACCTTCTTAAGAATCAAGGTTTCTCACTCCCTTCAGCAACAAGGAAATCTTTAGAGTGAAATATCCAAGGCAGATTTCAGAAGCACTCCTGCATAAAGGCATAAGATTTGATATGTGATTCACATTTCATTTTGACACATCAAAGCACACATAATTTACATGCTTTGCAACCTCGTTATTGCTTAAGTTCCTGTCCAAAAAAGATTCTGATTCCAAGGCAGGTCAGCGTCCTGATTCCTTAGGGCCAAAGGGTTATACCTCTTGCTCTTCAACAGCCATTGCAACAGCCTATTGCCTTGAGGAAATAGAAATAATTTCCATAAATTAGACTAACATGTGAGGGGTAAGGATCAAAAATCAACATGATGACCATAAACCGACCTTCATAATCATGCCTCTTTTGGATATTTCGTCTAGAGTTAAAGAAGCGGTTATATCTAAAAGAGGAATGGAAATTTTGTCGAGTTATTGAATAGATAACCATCACAGATTGCAAGAAAAAACACAGAATTAGCTATCCGTCAACAGTGCCTACAAAACCATAAATAACATAATTTGAATAGTCCATTTAAAACATTTATCAGGATTTACATGCCCTCTTGAATCAAGCATTTTTCTCATCTCATCAAGACAATATTCATATTTTGAACTGAAAACGTTATTTTTGCTGGTGCCAAATTCGAAGAAGCTAGTTAATAAGACCCCATCTAAACACATTCGCTGTGGACCAGATTTAGATAGGCTTTCGTTCGGGTAGTTCGACGATACGTAAATAAAATTATCTATGCACTTAGGAGAAATATTATCTTTTTAGCCACCTTCGGATGTTGATCAGATATTTGTTGTTAGTGTTGAAGATGATCCGATCATATCTACCAAGTTATAGGCCAGAGCCTTCATCCCACTAAGTCCAAATCGTTCGATTTCTTCCAGGGTCTAAGTCTCATGAGTGCTAGTGCTTAAATGAGTTGGCACAACTTGACAAATTGCTAGGGGAATCTGTGACTTTTCTCAAGAAGTAGGTAAATCCTGTGCGGGCTCCTAATCAGGATGTTCGTAGGAAGAATTTGGTCAACCACTACACGTAACTTCCTCTTTTGTTTATATCGAAATCGGGTAGATAATAGAAAAAACACCTATTGCACATTTCCAGTCAATGCAACATGTGAACTCATTGCGATCCAACATGCATAAATAATGAGGGTGGAATATATGAACAACAGTGATGGGGAAGATGATGAATGGATTTGAAGCGTTGAAGGTATCTCAAATCCATTTTCTTTCCATTGACGAGTATAGATAGAAGAGGATGGATTAGGATGGAAGTAGTCCGTCGGAGAGATGAACCATTGAAGCAGATGTCCGTCATGCAACTTGAAACAGAGGCAGAGGCAGAGGCGGATGCAGAGGAAGATGCAGTGGTGTATTATGCTATTATTCATCATTAACAGATTCCTCCTATGCTCGCACTCTTCCTGATTGCAAGGAGCCATCCGTGAGCTCCTCACGCCGAACAGTCTTCCAACCCCGCCGCGGTTAGGGCATGTCCTCGAGTTGTGCCCATAGTGGCCGCAGTGCGAACATTTATGCGTTCTATTTGACTCCTTGCCCTTCGAATGATAAAGTAAATAACTGAAAATCTTCACCTAATTCCTACAGATCAATCGCACGATCGACCAACCTAGTTCTTTTGACATAATTGACCATCGGAAAGGAGAAATGTAATTTTAAAAGGGCAGATTGGTGAATTCTGACAATGGAACCCATCCCCAGTTACAATTATTTGAAGATGGTTGACTTTATAGCGGAGATGCAGATATTATTAAGCCTCTCTTCTCCTAGTTCTAAAATGTCAAATTGTGTTCCCAATCTTTATCCTTAATTTCAGGTCGGCAAACATTGTGACGGTGTCCAGCTGCCCACGCGTCCATGTTAAGATCGTACCTATGTATGTATGTCACTGTGATCCTGAGGTAGGTGGGCAAAAACTTCCGATTTCATAGGATAAGCGGCGTGTGGGGCCCTCTATGTTGACGTTGAGACAGAATTCTAATTGTGAAAGACGTACTTGAAAAGAAATGAAATGCCCTAGTGCATTGAAACCTGAAGGGCCGCCTTTTTTTGGTTCATCTAACTCAATGGAAAGTTGCGAAGTGCACCTTCCTCTGCAACGCTTCTTCTAAGGATGCGTAACCACACTTTTCTACTTTTCTTTTTCAGAGATCTTTAGTCACCATTTTGGTAGTTGGTATTCCCCCTTCCTACGACATACTGTAGTGAGTCAGAAATTTCATTGGAGTATTTGTTGGAGGATAAGTCATCTTCTATTGGCCATTCAAGCTCTTAGGGCTAACCACATCTTGTCAAATGATAAAGCTTGATGCCTGAAATGTAAAATGATTATATTGTACAAGGGAGACATACATGAAAGAAAAGAACAAGGATATTGGTGGATGTACAATGTATTTTATCATATGATAGATTACATGGTTATGTAACTAGCCTTTTCTATATTGCCACTTTTGATTAAATGTATTCAAGGGATATCGGATGTACCTTACATCCAATAAGAGAACATTCAAGTTGTGTAATCAAGGTTAATGATTAGCCTACAATTGTCGCATGTCTGTTGGGTTTTCAAAATCTTAACATTATCTTGAAACTCACCAGTCAAGGGACAACTAAATGTCCCTCCTTTAATGCATGGGAGATTTGGTCTCCCTTCCATTGAAAGCAGGAAGATAAAAAAATTGTAGGCTTTGATATACAACTCTAAAATAGAGTTTATGGAAGATCCTGTCATATCCTAGGAGTGTTTTTATACATAAAAGATTATCAATCGGAAGGAATGGAAGAATAAAGAGATGGGAGAAGAGAAGGTACATCAACAACAGATGCTTTTGGGAAATATAGATAGCAGAGTATCTTCTACTCACATTGAGGGATTCGAAGAAAATACTGAAAAAAAGATCAATGTTGACCATTCACTTACTATTGATGTAAATTACCTCAATAGACACACAAGTTCCTAGAGATTACATAAACTAGAACACAAAGTTTCAGTCTGAATGCAAAGACAAATGATCCACTTGCTTTACCGAGCAAGGAGATGAGAACAGATATAACTTTTTGTAGCCCTTCATAAGAAAGAAAGAACTGTCTGCATTGAGCCATCACTTGGAAAATTTACAACACGATCACCAGAAAGTCCAATTTTAACTCACCCTTTGGTATGCCAAAACCATATATTTATAGGGGACAATGTCATATACAGTCCATACTTTGTCCTAGTCTATCAGCTTTCAGAATATCCGAAAGGAATAATGTTTGTTGCAGATCAGCTTTTGGAAAGTCGCACCCATGAAACAAGATCACACTCATGAAAATCGGAGGTTCAAAAAGGTGAATGAGTTTCGTCAAAGTTCGAGCATGATTATGTTTATGCAAGGGGCATGGTCATGAAATTACTCATCTTCAGGATAAATCCTACCATTTCCAAGATTAACCACTTTCATAATGCACTCAAGTGCATTCACTGTATACGTTTTCATTTCCTTTTTATCGCGATTATGCTACAATAAACTTCGTTTTCTGATAACCAAACTGTTACATCCCTGTGTTAACTTATTGATTCATGGCATCCATAATAAACCAAGGTCAATGCATCTCGCCTTGCGAGAAACGATAAGAATACAAAGAAATTCAGAATGAAGAAGTGATCACATTTTTACGTCTTGCAGAATCTGACATGGTTCGTTAATGGCATTAAAAACCAGATGAGTGCATAGGAGCTATCTTTTCCCCCTTTTACCTTCAAATTGTGGACTCCTCTTCTACGTGGCGTCATATGGGTCAGTCAACGTCATATGCAACGAGGCCCTGGGGTCATTGAAATCTACATTTCCATGACATTTGGGAGATGGGGCGCTACACAACTCCCGATTTTGCTACTGCCTCCTTTTTGCAGCTATGACCATGAGGTCAGACACTATGGCGCCATACTTGCAGTCTTCTGAGGAAATGCGGTTCAAATCTTGCCATATTAAACTCTTGGCTTAACATTAAGCATCAAATTCTCAAAAACTGTCTGTCGGCCCACTTTGACTTTTCAACATCGAATTCTCGTGCATCCCTCTTTCATGGTATCAGATTTTGTTTTGGTAAACGTGCACTCTTTGTGTCTTAGTTGTTTATTACTTTTGGTTTCTTCTCATTTCCTTTTGTGTAAGTTTCTTTTTATTATCATTTTGGAATTATTGCTCACCTTGTATTGAGGTTTCAGTAGTTGCAAGTTTGAGGTATTTGGTTGATTTGCATTATTAGCTGAGTTCGTAATTTCATATTTCTAGATCCTTATGGCTGTTGTTTATGGGTTGTTTGTGTGTTACTTTTCGGTTGTGTTCAGATTCAGCTCCTGTAGGGTAAAAGAAGAGCTCATTTTTTGGCATGGACCTGTGATTACTGGTTGGAATCATTTTTTTCACTGGTATATACTCAGACTAATCCGATATTTTTGCTCATCACTATGGTTCATTGTTGTCTCAAGGCTACCTTTACATGCACGTTTTATTCATATTGGCTTGTGCTTGGACGTGGATTGGTTAGGCCCTCTTCTCTATTGTTGTTCAAGATCACTGAATTTTTTTTCACACTACCTTGGCATCATGATTCTCTATTTGGCTGTAGCTTCCAAACCACCTCCATCAGCATTGTGCTCCCTGCATCCATTAGTACTCACCCATGTGACCTTGTGGTTCAACTCTCTGTGCTGGTTTTCCAACTCATCTTTGGCCTGCGGTTTATATGGTTTTCTTGCTCTGCCCTGGCCATGATCTTGCATCCTTGGCGTGCTGAGGTTCCCGTTCACCTTTTTTTTTGTTTGTCTTGGTTTTCCTATGAATATCCCTTGCTTCCACTCATAGGTCGTTACCATCCTTTCTCATCTGTAGCATCTGTCGTGGTTCATTGTTGTCTTGGTTTGGAAGATTTTATGATAGCTTGCCTATAGCATCTCCTAGTTCCACAGTCCACCATCCACTTCCACTTCTACACATGGCCCTACAATCCATCCTGCAACATTTTACATGGATTCTACCTTGGAAAACCTACTCCAGTTCAACTTATAACTCAACTCGGTCAACTTTCCTTTTAAAATCATTTGAAGGTAAATCAAATCACTTTTTTAAAAAAAATTAAGGTTAAAAATATTTATTTTATTGGCATTATAAAGTTTGGGTATTTTTGGCTTGTATTATTATCCTTCCTTCGAGTGTCAAAGATGGAGGATGAGGTCTGGGATTGGCAGGAGGCTAATCCCCCCTCGCAATACAAACAAACCCTATCTCAAATTTTATGTTGTTTCCAACTAGCATATATATGACACCTTTTGCATGCATTTAGCACACTTTTTAATCCATTTGCAGGCTTATTGGCTTTTTCTCATCAGTTGTGGGAATTGTTTTTTGCTATAACTTTTGACTCGTTACTCGGATCTGAGCACTTCTTTAGTCAAAGTTGCATTTTTTCAGATTCTAGATGATGGGATCATTAGTTTTGTAAATGCACTAATTTTTATAAAGTGCCGCATTCTGGGGGGTGTCTTTATATTACTTAATTAAGTTCATTTTTTCTTTAGCTTTGTTCTATTCCTTTTTTTTAGTGGACTTGTGAGCGTATCCGCCACAGTCTTACGACAAAGGTATTCTTTCGTGCAACGTGAGATGTTGTTTCTCACAAAGCCCTTTCTTCCCCTCTTGTTTCTCTCATTCTTGTGCTTGCTTGTGGTGATGATCTATTGTGCCCAATGAACCTTGATTGTTGTCTCCACTTTTACGCATTATTACATTGATTGCAAGGTGAGTGAAAAATTGGTTCTTGGCACACAGTCACATCTGGTTGTAATCAATGCACTAAAGTATAAAGTTCCAAACTTGGGGGGGCTGTAATTTTGTTCTAGGGTGGTTTGTTCTTTTCTCTCTCCTTCCTTCTGCATCCTTTGGTTCTATCTCTTCATTATGGATATCTCTATAGTACCAGTGCTCACACCTTTTAGCTTCTTTGAATGGAAATCTAAAATTATATTGGTTTTGAAAAGTAAAGGGTTATACCGTATCACCATGCGGTTAGAGACCGAACCTAATGATGAACCTAAAAAACCTAAGTGGTTCAACTGTTGTGATGAAGCCTTAGGTCTTCTCTATATGTCCGTCTCTCCCAACTTTCTCTTCCACATCAAAACTTCCTCGACACTTGATAAAGCATGGAAAGTGCTCGATGATATGTTTGGGAAGCAAGATGACATGAGACCGCATGATTTGGAGAATGAACTACTAGGGTTAAATCCTAGTGACTTTGAAAACCTGTAGGCCTTCTTCTCAAAGTTTTTCCACACTAGACTACTTCTAAAGGAATGTAAAGTGGAAAAAAAAGACTCTCAATTGATCTTGTCGATTCTTTCTAAACTAGGTCATGAATACTCTATCTTCATTTTAACTTTCCACGCCACAAAAGCCACCTTGGGTAGTACTTGGAGTATACCCTCCTTTGACAGTTTTTCGTCCCAACTCATTTGAGAACAGGACAAAATCATTCAAATGGGGACTCTAAAATCCAAGTCACATGCCCTTGTGGTGAATAAGGCCAAGAAAAATGAAAAGAAGAAAGAAAATAAGGACCAACCTAAGAAAGAAACCAAGACCAACCAACCCCCAACTAAGCCCAACACTAACACTTCGAATTTTGAGCCTAAAGCAAAGAAGGAAAATTATAAATGCTCCTATTTTAAGAAGTTTGGCCATGATGAGAAACATTGGTTCCAGAAACAAATTGATCACTTAACTCATTTACTTGAGAAGAATAAAATAAGTGTTCCTAAATCTATTAAACAAAATGCTCAGAAGGGCGAGTCTTCTAATGCAAAGGAGACTAAAAATGAAAAGAAGAAAGGTAAGGCCCTCGTACCTAGATCAGCTCAATCATCAACTTGGATTATCAATTCTAGTGCCTCGCACCACATGGCTTCTTCAGAGGTTGAATTCTCTAGCATTAAACCATGTGACATGTCCCAAATCACATTGGGTGATGACACTCATGTGTCAGTTTCTGGTAATGGATCGGTAGAGATTGAAGGTGGAACATTTAACCAAGTGTTGAGTGTTCCCAATATCTCTACCAATCTCCTATCCGTTTACCAAATCACCCACCTTGGTGAAGGAATGCGAGTGGAATTTGGTCCTAACTCAGTGATTATTCATAAGCTTAACTCTGACTGCACTGTGGATGAGGGAAAGGCAGATCACCGTTCACGGTTGTATACCTTTTCCCACTTCTCTTCAGATTTATGCCCAATGCCTTGCTTACACATGCAAATGAGGTTAACAAGTTATGGCATGAGCATTTTGGGCATTTAAATTATCGTTACCTTGAACAATTGAGCCAAAATGAAATGGTCAACGAGCAACCCCAAGTTAATTTTTCTAAGGGTCTTTGTGAGGGTTGTACCCTTGGAAAGCACCCTAAAAAAATATTTGACAAGGGAAAATCCTGGAGAGATCCTCATCCCTTGGATCTTCTTCATAGTGATGTTTCTGGCCCTTTTCTGTCTCCTTCTTTTACTAGAGCTCTATATATACTACCCTTCATTGATGACTTTTCGCGTTATACTTGGGTATATTTTCTTAAGCTTAAGTTTGAAGTATTTGAGCATTTTAAAAACTTTAAGGCTCTTGCTGAGAAATAAGTGGAACGGTCTATCAAGGTTCTTTGAACCAAAAATGGAGACGAGTCTGTGAGCAACAGGTTTGAGGATTTCTACACTTTTGAGGGGATTGCTTTGCAACATACAATTGCTTACAACCCTTCCCAAAATGGAGTCGCAGAAAGAAAGAACCAAACTTTAAAGGAGATGGCCACTTGTATGGTTCACTCGAAGTCCCTTCCTCCGTAGTATTGGGATGAAGCAGTGAATTGTGCTTGTCACATTCATAATCATGTTCCACACAAGGCAGTAAGAGGGATGACACCCTTTGAATCCTGGTTTGGACACAGGCCTGATGTTGAGCAATTTTGAGTCTTCGGATCCAAGGCTATGGCTCGAATTCTGAAAAAGAAACAAAGGGCATTAGATCCACAATCCAAACCTTGTATCTTTGTTAGGTATTCTGATGGTGTGAAGGGATATTGATTGTTGAACCCTACCACCAGTGAGCTTTATATTGAGAGGAGTGTGAAGTTTAATGAGTCATCCTTGAATTCAACTTCCACTAAGGTTCTTTTGCCCACTGATTCAAATTCGAATTCTTCAGATGATGATGTTGTTGAGAGAGTTTCGCGTCTCCCTACTCCTCCCGATCCTCAAACTTCCGAGTCTTCTGATTTTGAAAGTAGTGATGATGAGGATTATGCCCTTTCTAACTCAAGTGAAGAATCTTTCGACTCTGATCATGAGCCTTTGGGACCTCTTTAGGCCAGGAAAACTTTATAGAGTGTTGGAGATTTAGTTCGAGATCCTTTGGATGAGATACGTACTTTCTTAGACTTCACTGGACCTCACTCCTTCTTCACCTCTACTTTTGATCCACCATCTTTCCAGGAATCCTATGTGATTCCTGAGTGGGATTCTATGATGGATGAGGAGTATTCCTCACTCATAAAGAATGACACTTGGGATCTTACCCTTCTTCTCTTCTTTTGATCCACCGTCTTTCAAGGAATCCTATGTGATTCCTGAGTGGGATTCTATGATGGATGAGGAGTATTCCTCACTCATAAAGAATGACACTTGGGATCTTACCCTTCTTCTGAAAGGAAGAAAAATTGTTCGGTGTAGGTGGGTATATCGAACAAAGTATGGAGCTAATGGAGAATTTGAGAAGTATAAAGTGTGACTTGTAGCTAATGGTTTCTCCCAAGTAGTTGGGTTGATTATTCAGAAACCTTTGCTCCAGTTGTGAAGATGAATTCCATTCAATTGACCCTTGCCATCACTACTGCTAACAGATGGGAAGTCCACCAGATGGACATTAAGAGTGCCTTCCTTCATGGGGACCTAGGATGAGGAGTATTCCTCACTCATAAAGAATGACACTTGGATGAAGGCCAGTTCCTATTCCTCTATTCAGATGCACATGTAAAATGCAGAGGGTTTACTCAAAACCTAAACTAACTTTCCAAGGAGACAGGGTAAGAAGATGAATAAAAATAAAACCTAAACTAATAGAGGTGATACACTAAGGAATGAAGAACATATGTCTTGCAAATAAACACAGACCATTAAAATGTAATGCAAGATCATACACAGATAGCCAGGTTCACAGTGAAAGATCAGGAGGATGAAAATGAACACAGAGAGGGTTGAGAATCATCCACAGTCATGCATTAATTTTCTCCAAAGATTGATACAACACATTGTAAAATGCCAAGAGGCAAGGTTACATTACAGTTTCAAATGGGAGGTTTTAACTCCATTAGTTTACCTGCCAAAGAGATGAAGGGAGGGGCAAAACAAAAATGTCCAACCTTTAGAAAGAAGCCCCTCCTTACAATTTATAGGAGGAAAAAGAGAGGGAGAAGAGAGGAATTCGAAATCTACCCCAACCACCTCCAGAATGCACTTAACTCATCTCATAATGATGGTAGGTGAGAACCCCAGCGAACCCAAAAGTGGCGAACTGTATTTTGCATTTTTAATAATTTGTTCTCACCCAATTAAATTCCAAAAATTCCTCGTAAGCTTTCCAAAAATTCCAACCTTGCATGAATCTGATCTCCCAGTCAAAAGTTATGGCCATCTGAATATCTGCGCCAGGGTCTTCTTCCTGTCAGCGCTCAAAATGTTGCACCTCCTGAAGGTGCACCTTGGCGCATCCATGTGTGTGTTGACATCCTCTTACATGTGCCAAGGCACAACTTTTTCTGTGTCGACACTCCATGTCATGTGCCATTTCTGTGCACCAAGGCGCAACTTTTTCTGTGTCGACACTCCGTGTCATGCGCCATTTCTGTGCACCAAGGCGCAAATTTTTCTATGTCAACACTCCGTATCATGTGCCATTTCTGTGTGCCAAGGCACAACTTTTTCTGTGTCGACACTCTGTGTCATGTGTCATTTCTGTGTGCCAAGGTGTAACTTTTTCTGTGTCGACACTCCGTGTCATGCGCCATTTCTGTGTACCAAGGCGTAACTTTTTCTGTGTCGACACTCTGTGTCATGCGCCATTTCTGTGTGCCAAGGCTATAAATGTCAAGGATTTGAGTTTCTTTGATTTCTATATTCTTCTACTTATCTATATCTATCCGGGGGGAAAGATATATACAACACAACCTCCGGGTTATGTCCATGATCCATCCCTCATTTTCAAATTAAATAAGTCTCTCTACGGCCTTAAGCAAGCCCCTCAAGCTTGGTATGCCAAGATGGACTCTTTCTTACTTGCATCAGGGTTCACTCGGTGTCACTCTGACCCAAATGTGTATATTCTGCAATAGGAAGACTCCATGTTTATTCTTGTTCTCTATGTTGATGACTTGTTGATCACCGGTAGCTCTTCCTCTATCATTGGTTCTGTGAAGATCTCCTTGGCCAACAAGTTTTCCACAGATAAATTAGGATTTCTTCATTACTGTTTTAAATTACCTCAATGAAAAACTAGTGCCTTTACCTAAATAAAATGGAGTCAGTTGGAGCACTGGTCCACTTGTTATATTTAATATTGAGATGAGAACACATACACCTTTTTGCAACCCTTCAAAGAAAATATATGTCAATGAGCCACACATGGAAAATTTTCTTCACGACTACGACAGTCCTGTTTCAACTCACCCTTTGGGATGTAGACAAGATTAAGGGGACAATGTGATTGATTCATCTTTACCTAGTCTATCAGCTTTCAAATTCCCTTCGGATCATGAAGACAAATTAGTAGTGAAACTCGCACCCAAGATCCAAGATCTTCTAGAAGTGGAAAAAAAAGTTGTTGAGTTTGCAAAGGCAACAGGGATGTTTCTGATGGGCATGGTAGAAATTACTCATCGTGAGTATAAATACGAAAATGTCCAAGCCAAAGGAAATGATAATGATAAGTCATTCGGTGTCTCTTTTTCATTTCCTTTTGAGGATTATTACAAGAAATATTTTGTGGAAACATATGGGTATCAAGGTATATTCCATGATGATTGCCAAATAGATGTGACTGGTAATTCACTGAAGCACGAAGTTGGTGTTATAAGAATTGGATTTTTTCATGAATCTAGTTTTCATAATTCAGTGGTATACAGGGATTAGTGTGGTGGTAGTCAGGCATTTTTAAAGATTAAACATGGCGTTAGTCCTTCACAAGAGAAAATATTCCGGCAGACATTCAACTCTTCACAAGGACTGAATGTTTTTTGTCTTGGGTATCATTATCTGCACAGTTTTCTTACCTCATTTTTTCTTTTCAAACCACGTAATGTTCATATAATGTTTTGGTATACCCCATTGTTGTTTCCCAATTCATGGCTACCTCATAATTTCACTTGGTTGTTCCGCAAAGGTACCTTTTTTTCTCATCCTATCTCTGGAGTTGTGTAATTCCAAGTCCAAAATGTTTTCTCCCCCCTTTTGTACATTTTGTATAGCAATTTTCTTTCCTTGTTCTTGTTTTGGTTGGTTCCCTTCCTGTGTCCTCTTTTGTGTTGGTATTTCTTCTTTTGACTTTGTTTCCCATTGGCTAAGACACTGATTTGATCTGATTATTCATAATTCTTTGAGGTTCTTGATTTTGCCTCTTTCCTTTGCCAAATCAATCCTAGAAGGAGCCTGTTGTTGTCCTCTCAATTTTCCCCAAATCTAATTTCATGGAAATTGGAGCCCCACTCATACAAAAGGGAAAATTTCTAAGTTAAGGCCCATATTCAATAAGAAAGGGACACGTGGCCTGCATTGAAAAGTCAATGGAAGGGGTATGGAATTTTGGGGGAAAGATTAGAATTTTTCCCTCTCCAAAATAGATAAAGTATAAAAGTGAAACACATCCCCGCAACAAGTCAAGTGATGCCACGTGTCGAAGAATGAAATTAGAACAACGAGGCCCATGGAGGTTTTTGAGAATTCTAGCCCTTTGTTAAAATAGAGTTTAAATGGAAAATTTGAACCTCATTTCGTCAACCACTCAGATGGTCCCACGTGTCTTGCCTTTCACGGACCTGTGCGGGGCCAGAGAAAATAAATAAATTGTGCTTTTTCTCCCAGATGTCAGGAAATGCAAATTTCTTCCACAAGGCCATTGCTTCTTGGATCTTGCCATGTGTGGGGTCAAAATTTGAAGGTAAAAGGGGGAAAAGATAGCCAAATGCACTCATCTGGTTTTTAACACCATTAATGAACCAAAGTTCTGTAAGACATAAAAATGGATCATTCTTCATTATTTTTCTCTGTATTCTTTTCGTTTCTCCATTAGATGCATTTCTGGTTGGTTTTGAAGCTGAATTGATATGTTTGAAGGGATGTAAAGTTTAATCATCAGAAACAGATTTTATCAGGCATACGTGATAAAAAGGGATAAAACTTATCAATAAGCACTTGAGTGCTATGAAAGTGGTTAAAAGGTGGAAATGGTAGGACCACATGAAGGAGAAAATCATGAGATGGCCCCTGCCAAAATAATCTATGCTAGAATTGATGAAATATTCACCTTTTTGAACCTCATGTTTTCATGAGTGCATTTGTTTAATGTCAACTTTCCAAAAGAAGGATATGCAACAAACATTATTCCTTTCAGATATTCTTTTCTGGTGATAAAATTATGGATGTATACGAATTTTTAAAATATATGGCTTTTTCCCACGGGAAAAGCGGGATTTTTTTTTTCTAGGAAGGTTGTAAATTTTGAAGTAATTCAATATAGAAGTTCTTTCTTTCTTATTTTCCTTTGTTATATATTTCTCTCTCCTTGCTCGATCTTTATTCTGAAGGTATCATTTGTTTTTGCATTCAATTGAAAATTTGTGTTTCTGGTCTGTGTGAATCTTTAGAACTTTGTGTCTACAGATTCGTGTTAGTGATGAAGTGATTGATCCTTTTCTTTATTTTCTTGGTTCAATGTAAGTAGGGAGATACTCTGTTATCTATATTTCCAAAAAGCATTGTCGTTTTCTTCCTCTCTCCCATTTTTTTTCTTCTACCATTCCTTTTGATTGATAGTCTTTTAAGTATGAAAACATTCAAGAATATCAAGGCCCCAAACATTGAGAGTTTTATATTTGTACATTTTTTTTTCCTACTTTCAATAAGGGATCGCTCTCCTATTAAAAGAGGAGGGACTTGTTGTCCCCATGATTGTGGTGTCAACACATGTTCCATTTTGAAACCTAACACGTCATAAATAATAAGAGGAACCTCTTGAAGAAGAAGTCACTATTCAACAAAAAATTTACAATCTTAGTCGAAAATTAGCTTTATTAACATCTCATGTCCAAAAAGAAACAAACAAGAATGTACAAAATTACAAAACCTAAGGTCAAAATCAGTGAACTTCACATGGAAAATCAAGGAGGATACAATATGGAATATAATCACATATATATCCCTTCTTATCCTACTAAAGAACAATTACTCATGCGACGAAATGCAATAAATGAAAGAGACGCTTACAAGACTTTAAGAGAGTAATGTTGGGAATAGCAAAAAATATCAATACGAAGAACTATGTCCCCATCCATTTGATAAAACTATGATGCTTCAAACCTTCCCTAAGAAATTTCGACATGCCAAAAATTGACAAATATAGAGGGAAGTGTGACTTGAATGAGATCATGTGAAGGATTTTTACATGGTATGCCAAGAGGTGGCCTATAGCGACAATTACCTCATATGGACTCTTTCCAAAGATTCTAGGAGGCCAAGCCTTGGAATGGTTCACTCGCTTACCTCGTGGTTCTATTTTCACCTAGTTAGAACTAGAAAAAAATGTTTGTACGACACTTCTCGTACAACATAGAAAGTGAAATAACCATGGTGTATTTGTGTGGCACTAAACAATACCCCCAAAGAGACATTCGCTAGCTTCTTGTAAAGATGGAGAGCGATATCTAGTCGCTTCCCTTGATGCATTCCATGAAAAAACTACTGGTGAGTATCTTTGTGCCCAATCTAAACCTTGACATCACTTTTCATCTTCAAATGCATTGTGTTCGCACCTTTGAAGAGGTCATTGAATAGGTCATTCAAATAGAGAAATCCCTTATTGCCAAAGGAACTATTAAATAACACTCTAAGGATAACCAAAATGCCAAAGCCACAGAGAAGAGGAAAATATTTAACAAAAACAAGAACGTGGTGGGGCACGAGATCATAGATTCCAAACTTGTACAAACGGTTCAATTTGGTCAACCTTTTAAAATTGACCAAAGGACCTATTTCAACCACCACCCAAATGTAGAACAATCACTCCCCTCAATGAGAATTTATTTTCAATATTGAAATAATTGGATGCAGCTCACATGGTGACTTATCCCATGACACAACCCATTGATGACAATGCTCCAAAGATATCATGGTATAAATATCATGACTATTGTGATTTACATCGTGTCAAGGGACACAAAACATAAAAATGTCTACGACTTCATCACTACATCCAGGATCACATTGACAATGGGGAGATAGAAGTTGACACCCCCAGAGAAAACTTAGATGCCAAATGAAAAGATGGGAATATTCAAAGAACCATTCCCTAAGCATGGTAAGTCAGATGAGAAAAATCCGGATCAAGGAGAGTCATCCCAGAGTTATAGAGTGATGAATTATCTATATACCAATAATAAAAATAATCATTGTGATTCACTCATTGGATGTATCCACTCTCCTAATGAACATGTGAATATGATTTGGATCAAAGGAAAGGATTGCACTGCGGTAACAATGTGCGCTCATCTCATGATCCCCGAACCCTCTCTATCGACCCGGCAAGATGGTAGGTACAACCTATTAGAAAAATGCTGAGAATACATTTCCCAAGATTTCAATCTTGGATCTTCTTAAAATATCAAATGTACATAAGGACATCTTGTACAAAACTCTCCAGGGGTCAAGAGTTCCAATGGAAGTAGACCCTTCACATATTCAAGCCATGGTAGAAAACATTACACAAAATGAATACATCTCCTTTAGTCATAAGGATCTCCCTAGTGAGGATCACACACATAATCTCCCTTTGTATATAGAGGTATTTCTTACCCACCGGAAGATAAAGTGGGTGCTTGTGGAAAACGGTTCAGGTTTGAATATATGCACGTTGAAATGAATTAAACAACTGGGACATACAGAAGAATACCTAGAGTCCCATATCATTATCATAACTGCTTACGAAAATGCGGAAAAAGGAATCAGCTGGAAAAATCACATTACTGATGGAATTTGGACCTACTTATCATAATACAAAGTTCCATGTCTTAGACTTGGAGCTTCCATGTAATATGATTCTTGGCCACCTGTGGATTCATGCCATGCAGGCCATACCATCAACATTCCATCAGTGTATCAATTTGAAACATGGGGGACACACCATTATGATATGAGGAGACCCAGAACCATTTGCTCACTGCAGAGCTCTTAATAGCTTTTCTTGTAAGGGTACCTATATGTGTCCCACTCAACTAATATAGTAGTTCCCCTTTAATTAGAGGCTATGGAATCATGGGTAGACTCATACTCCCTAAGTTCATGTGCCCGTGAAGCTTCTACGTCTACCTCTCCTTTTGATTCCTGGGAGATGAAAGTCCTAGAGTATGGTTGCTAGGAGAATACAATGTGCAACAAGCTCTCATTAGTTTCCAACCTATTTTATCACCAAAAACTAGAGGTTGACCCAACTATTGTTTCAGATGGCCTAGAGATGAATGAACTATTGGGTCATTTTTACCTGGGGGATTGCTTGCGGAAGAAAAATTGTTGGATCCACCTACAACTTGAGTCTCCAGAGGATACTCAGCCCAACTTGCTACCATATTCTTGAGTATGAGAAGTCTAGCCACATGATGTATTATATGGGCTACATGGGTTTAGGATGTGGAAAGAATGAGAAATGACCAAGAGAACCAATTCCTCTCCCACATTTCAAAACAAAAAGGTATGGTATCAGCATTCGACCCTGTGGAACACACCCGAAATTGATCAAGACGATACCTTCTCTGAGTGCAAAGATATCTGTTATTATTTAGACAACGATACGGATTCCCACTATAGCCAATACGAGGATATTTCCTCCATGAACCTCTTCATGGATATCCTTTTCCTTACCATAACCCCCACATAGAACCTAAGATTGACCTTGTTTTACCCTTTCCTTGTCGAATGAGACCAACAACATCATGTACCACTAGATATATTTGAAAATGATGAGGCTATTGCAGAATTCATGGGCATTTAGGATACAATCCCAATTGGAGACCATAAAAAGGGTTTCTACATTAACTTAGATACATGTAACCTACTTCGGAGAGGAAGCTGAGCTTTGTAGTCAGCAAAAATTAAGAAAAAGAGAGGGCAAAAGTTCCAATGAAAATCCTCGATAAAAACCAAAGTCCAAGTCACACAGTGAAAACCTCTTTGAGGCGCTAGTTGAATAAACAAGTGAAAAGATCAATGGACAAGAAAGGTACCATGCCAAGGGTGAAAATATCGTAGAGACACCCTTGGAATAAGATCTCTCAACCTTCCTCCCGATCCTGCGTGTATGGAGGATTTGTAAAAATTAATGGTAAAAGAAACCATTGATGTAAACATTGGAACAGAAGATGACCCAAAAATAGTCAAGTTGGGAGATTTGCTCTCAGCACCGGAAAAAAGACATTAACCATGCTTATTATGGGTATTTGTAGATGTATTCGCATGGTCCTATAAGGATATGTCGGGATTGGATCCAACTTTTGTAGTGAATATCCTATTTGTGCATGCAGATGCCAAGCCCATCAAATAAAAGCTCAGAAAAATGCATCCATAGGTGGATTTTCTAGTTAAAGAAGAGATAGAAATATTGCTAGCAGTAGGCTACATTTGACCTATTGATTACTTTGAATGGCTATCAAATAAAGTCCCCGTAAAAAAGAAACTTGTTGGGATAAGAATCTGTACAGATTTCAAGGACATCAATAAGGCATGCCCAGAGAATTATTTCCTGTTGCCTAATATTGATATGATTGTTGATTCAACTAGAATATATGAAATGCTATCTTTTATGGATGGCTTTTCAGGCTAAATCAGATCAAAATAGTCGACAAAGATCAACACAAGACAACCTTCACAACTCCTTGGGGGACTTTCTATTATCAAGTAATGCCCTTTAGCCTTAAAAGCGTAAGTGCAACCTATCAAAGGGAAATGACAGTTATTTTCCATCATATGATTCATGACATTATGGGGGACTATGTGGACGATATCCTAGGGAGATCCAAGATGAGAAAAGATCACCCTAACATTTTGTAGCATATCTTTGAACGCCTGCGGGAATACAAGGTCAGATTGAATCCAAAGAAGTGTGTATTTGGTGTACTGTCAGGAAAGTTCCTTGGATTCATTATATCACGAAGGAGGGATTGAGGTAGACCCAACTAAATTTATCGCCATTACTAGAATTCCTCCTACTAATAACATCAAACAACTGCGCAGCTTGGAAGGAAAGATCCAAGCTATTCGTCACTTCATTTCCCAACTTGCTGATAAATTTCATTCATTCACCCATATTCTTAAAAAGTATGTTTCCTTTATTTGGGGACCAAAGCAACAACAGGCCTTCACCTTTCTTAAGCAATACATATCCAATCCACCTGTCCTCATGCCCCCAACTCCAAGTGAGCCCACTCCTGTTGTATATTTCTGCTACTCAATTTTCTATTGGTGTGTTCCTTGCCCAATATGACCTAGGACACAAAGAAATTTTTTTTTACTATCTCAATCTTACTCTCATTTCTTATGATCTCAACTACAATCAGATCGAAAAATATTGTTTGGATGTAGTTTTTACCTTCCAAAAACTTCGCCATTCCCTGTTAAATACTAAAACCAATCTTATATCCAAAGTTGAACCGCTCAAATACCTATTGTCAAAACCCATCATTATAGGTAGAATGGCTAATTGGATCATTCTGCTAAGCAAATTTGACAATGAATATGTACACCAAAAGTTGGTTAAGAGACAAGTACTTGCCGATCAGTTAGGAGACGCACCTTTACAAGGAACAGAGCCTTTGAATCTAGATCTGCCAGAATGCTTTATTAATGTACATTGAGAAATATTTCATGTGAAAAGTACACTTTGATGGATTTTTTACTTTTCATGGTTCAGGGGCAGGTGTGGTATTGATTACTCCTTCAGGATACCCCATACCTCAATCTTTTTTCCTTTCTTTTCCTTGTACCAATAATATTGCAGAATATAAGGTGCTCATCACTGGGATGAAGCTAGTAATAAAATGGGATATTCATCATGTTAAGATCATTGGTGACTCACAATTAATCATCAAACAAGTCAACGATGAATACAAATTCAAGGATGAAAAGCTTGTCCCCTATAAGAAACTGGTGGAAACTTTGAAAGAGTATTTTTTGCATATTACATTTGAATAGATTCCAAGAGCACAAAACATATCCATAGACACTATAGAAACTGTAGGTTTTATGCTACAAATTCCACCAGAGAGCAATGATATGTCATTCTTTGTTGAGAATCTATGCCAGCTTGCGTATGACATGCCAGAATCCTATTTGGCTTGTGAAGTTTTTCTTCCCTATTCCCCATGGTATGCACACATATTTGTCTATCTTAAAAACAACACCTTCCCTCCTGAATCTCCCGTTTTGAAAAACAAATCCTTATCCACCAGGTATCCCATTACACCCTCTTAGCATGTACTCTCTATCGTCATGGCTATGATGGGAATATTTTACATTGTCTTGATATAATAAAGTCAGTCTAAGCAATTAAAGAGGTACACGAAAGGGGTGTGCGAACGCCCATATAAACAGGAGTGGTTCTAGCTAAGAAATTGTTGAGAGTAGGGCTACTATTGGCCTACTATGGAAATAGACTCCTGAAACTATGTGAGTAAATATGCTCTATGTCAAAAGTATGGAAATTTCATCCATGTTCCATCACATCCGTTACAGCCTATCACAACCCCATGGCCATTTTCCAAATGGGGACTTGATTTAATAGGGAAGCTTACCCCTACTTCATTTGATGGCCACACCCACATCATTACATCTATGGAATATTTCACCAAGTGGGTGGAGGTTATCCCTTTGACTTATGTTATGAATGCTCATATTTCAAAGTTGATCATGAATCACCTTATTTTCCGGTATGGAATTCCTGCAGTGATAGTTACTGACAACAGAAAATACTTCAAGAAAAAGACATTGAAATATCTATTTCATCAGTTTCAAATTAGGTTAAAGTGGTCTACACTGTAATACCCTCAAGGTAATGGACAGGTCGAAGCCACTAACAAAACTTTGGTTCAAATCATGGAAAAGATGGTAAGTAAGATAGGTCGCAACTGGAATTTACAAATTCACCCAGCCCTCTGGGCTTATAGGACCTCCATTCACACTCCTATTGGTGTAACACCGTATTCCCTCATATTTGGAACAAAATCTATCATCCCATTGGAAATAGATCTTCCTTCCCTAAGATTATCTCTTAGGAATTATCTGGACAAGGATGAGGATTACAGAGTAGCCAGTTTGGAAAAGTTAGAACAACTGGATGAAAAGTGCATCTCCATTCCCTGAATCATCTTAAAGTGTATCAGAATAGAGTCTCCCATAATTATAACAAAAGAATCATACCTCTTCAATTTGACGTCGTAGATTTGGTCATGAAAGAAAATCATTTCAACATAAGGTCGAAAAGATAAAAGAAAGGCAAGTTTGAACTGCATTGATTAGGACCTTACGTCATTGTGGCCAAATATGGTACAAGGAGCATACAAAAATTCCCATCCCAATGGTGATGAGCTTTGCGAACCTATGAATGACGTGCACCTTAAGCGGTTTTATGCTTAAACATGATGCAAACATTAAAAAATCAAACAAAAAAGGGTAAAAATGATCAAAATACAAAAAAAAAAAAAATAAGAGAAAAAGAAAAAGATAAAGCAGGTCATCCATATGTGAAAACCATGCAATTGAGGCACTTTGGATATTTCCCTTGGTGAAAACCAGTTTCCAGGTGACCTTGGGAGGATTCATTGTTCACAAGAATATTGCATCTGGAGGGTAATTTTACTTATTCTATGGCTAGTTTCACGCCTGCATATGAGATTCCTTGTGAACCTATCATGTCAAGCCTTGATCAAGATTTTCTCCTCTTATTAATTTGTGAAGGGATGGTATTTGCATATTCCCCATCTAATGTTGGGGGTAGTTCTGTGACTTCACCTTCTTGTTTATAAGCATGTGGATCCTTCTCTTGTATATTCCCCATCTAATGTTGGGGCATCCATGTTTCTTGGTTACTTGTGCATACCTTCATAAAATGTTAGAAAATCACAAAAACATTCAAAAATGTTAGAAAATCATAAAAACATTAAAAAATTCTAGAAAATCACAAAAAAAAAAAAATGTTAGAAAATCACAAGAACATTCAAAATTATTTCACAAAATCAAAAAACAATAGAAAATTGTTTCACAACGACATCACAAAAACATAGCTTTGGTTTACTTACTTTACTGTTTTGTTGGTGTACATTGTTTATTTATATAGTTGCTTTTGTTTGTACTTTTGTATAGTTTGTTGCTTAGACATACTTTGTTAAGATTCATCTGGTCTTCCTTAGATTAGATTTATTCTTACTTGTGCATATGAAGTGTGTTTTTGCATGGTTGTCAATACTTGTACATATTTGTGTTAATTCATGTTTGTTTGGAATTTATATTTGATAAGATTTTTTAGCATTTGAATGTGTTTACTTGTTGCTTGTACATAGTTTTGTTATCACATCATCATATTTCCATTAATATCATCACATATAACATCATTTATACATCATATTTAAATAAAAAGCTAAGTATGCATCACACATGAATACTAAGGAAGTCATCACATATCGTATCATGAAATGGGGGCAAGAGTGATCGCAAATATCAAAATCTATCCCCCCCACACAAATATCATCATGTCATCCTATCCACTAATCTAGAACATCACATGCATAATGAAATTGATATCACATGTAGATCTATCATGTAGAAATCAAAACACATGCGATACATCAACATCATGATACATACAAAGGGATAAACCAAACCATATAACAAATCATGACACATCCACAATCCATATAATCAATCATCAAAACAATAAAATCCATCATCCCATAACAAGTGTGCCACATCAAAATGTCCATATATATATATATATATAAAATGTTTGTCTCAAAGAGGATATACATCATCGATACAAAATGGGCCAGCCATCAAAATGCCTTCAGGATACAAATCATAAATGCCTTCATCAGAGGCATACATCCAAAAATGGTACATCATATACATCTATCAAAAATGATGAAATCCTTCATAAGAGGCAAGTGTATCACAATACAAGTACAATTAGTCGGTACATGAGAGTCAAGGCTGACTTGAACCCTCGGATGGACTAGCTGACCTGCGAGATGAAAGAGGACCCATGACCTGTGCACCTATTTCCCTATCTAGCTTCCCTCACAGCTTCTTATCTGATACCATTAGCCTCTCTGATCTTGTCAATCCGCTCGATTGCTGGCTATAAGAAGGAACCTGTGGACTTGTTGGAACAACCTCATGATATAAAGACTGATAGTAGGAGGATCTACCCTCTGTTGTCACCAAATCTCTGTGGGTGCTGGATGTCACCATCTCACATGCGTCAGAAGGATGCCACCTCTGCAGATAACCATAAAATCTTTGGCCTGACCTATTGCCCACTCAACACGAAGCCAATCTCTCTCGGCTATCACTAACTGTACCTGAGTCTGGGTCTACTATAATAGACTCGTCACCTAAGCCATCTGGGTGGAAATTTGATGTATATTCTTGAAGTGTATTGTGTCATCTCCTCCCTATCCATCCTAGGATCTTTCCTACTCCCACTCTGCTGTCACAACCTGAATGTGAGCTTAGGCCTCATCTCTCTTTGTTATCACCTGTTGTACTTTTTACTATAAGGCAACATAGTTGTCCCTCGTCATCTCTGCCCTGAGCAAAGGAAACCTCTATAAGCACTGTGGGAGCATGTCCCTATCCTTTTCCCTGGGCCTATGGCTGTGCATGTCCCTTCTCCCCTAATTCAAGCCTAGGGCCCTGTGCCTATCCCTATACCTATCCGTGAGCCTATCCACATCTTGGCTCTTTTTGTCTCTATCTAGGATCATGGACTAGACCTTATTGATCATCCCTACCATCATGTCATTTTCCATCAAATGGATCATTTGCCCCTCCTAATCCTTCATCCCCACCCTCATCACTATTGTAAGGGATCTATGGTGGTTCTCAGATGTCTGTTTCCCATGCGCCATTAGATATACTCAAACGTCGCAGAAAGATAGTGGCATACTATTCCATGTAGTTTGGTGTGGTTCATGGATCTCTAACCTGTCAAGTAGGAACCCACACCTATGGTACCACCTATAGGAAGCTAGCTATGGCTCGGTCCACTTAGATGTGTGGCCCAAGGCTCATCTCTTTGCATCACGGTGAGCATACCACATATCGGGCTGAGGGATGCCCTTGAATCATGCCCAACTGACACTAGCATCAGTCTACCCTATAAATCTTTGTAATTTAGCAGTTGCTTCCAAGGAGGAAATTCTCTACCATGAAGACACCAAGCTCTATTCCATCCTCTGGCCACTATATGTGCCTATAGGGCCTCCAAATAATATCTCTCTATTTCAGCTCATCGAACTCTCTATTGATAATAGTAGATGCTTCCTAGGTGCCCTCGTACATCATCTCCAATAGAGAACCATGCCATAAATATTTTCTCCTCGGGAACTCGGCATGCAATGCCCCTACGGGGTTCCTGATCACTATATGGTCCCATGACCAGATCTGTAAAATTTGAAGCCGGCCCCACCATCTTCTGTCGATGGTAAGTGATCAAATGTGGATCCCAATATAGATGTGCCAGTATGCACTGGCCCCAACAATATCGCTCACCACTGATTAAACCATGAAATATTGTGATCAATCCCAATGGAAAGGATGTCCCTGTCTTATGAGTGAGTAAGAACCCACTGATAAGATCCATCAAGTAGAGTGGTCCCCAGTGAATGGTCAGATTGGATATACACTGATGTAATGATACTTTCATCCCCTCATGGGGTATATCATCGTGGAAAAATATTTCACTAACCATAGAAGTGATCTGACTTAAATCACTCGTGTACTCAATCACCGAGCCAACAATAGGAATGTGTAAAATGCCACACGTCCTCTAATGTGATGGTCATCTCTCCTACAAGGATCCTCGAAGCACTAACTCTCACTGTGCCACCACTCAATCAAAGCGGTCTGTAGGCCATGATCTAGAGTGATTGATGGCATACGTACTACATGGCCTAAACTAACCACTTCCAGTAGTACCGCCATATTGCGATGGTCTCATCGATGCATGCTCGACTCCATCTCGGCTATGCGACTATATCTCTCTTGCGTCTAAAGCACTGGCAGCCGTATTTGCAAAATATTGCATGTATTAGACACTAATAATTCTTCTAAGTTATTCTATTGTTCTTCCATCCTACGCTAATTTTTACTTTCTTCTAAGTGTCATTTTTTGGCATTTTTCCTACTTATTTGTCTCTTTTTTGTTCCTACGTGCCCTTTTGGGCATGTGCACACCTTTTGGCATATGTACCCCCCTTGTGGCACACACATGTGCATGCACACATCCATCTAAGGGCACTTGCACCATGTTTTGTTGCTTACATGTGTGTGCACAGGTGTGTGTTGTGTGTGCACTAGGGTTCTGGTTCTTGCACGTATGCGTAGATGCATCCGAATGTATGGGGCACCAATATGATTTTGTGGTGTATGTGCACGTGCACACAAATGTCTTTTATGTACCTACGCATGTGCGCATACATTTCAAGGGTGTTTGCACCACCTTAAGGGAACCTATACCCCCGCGCATACGTACATGCACTACCCCTATGTCTAACCTAATAATTAATGCATTATTTACAACATTAAATATGTAATTGACAACTTAGGTCAAGATACTCATGAAGGAGCCATCGTCTGCATGTCAGGTGTACTATCAAAACTCGGTCGTGCACATCTCCTGCAGGCTCGACCTCTCACCATCGTCCTTATCGCTATCGGGGTTCTCGTGGTAAGTTTCAGCAGTGGTTGGTAAAAAATGAATTACTTGTGATGATTTACCCCCCCACTAGGCGTGGGTATATTAAACCATTCTCATTAGGCCGTGATGCCAAGAGGACTATTTTGACCACTGTTGTTCCTCTAACTCTTCTTCTACTCGTCGTGAATAATTATTTTATTCAAATAATTATTTTTCTTTCATTTTTCATCGTGTTAGGGACATTCTTCACCATCTGGTACTCATTTCTTCTCACTAGGGTAATTTTATTGCTCCTAGGTAATATCCCTTCTTCTCCACGTTCTGTTGAATAATTATTTATTATTAAATAATTATTTTATTAATTTTTCCATTATGTTGGGGCATTATTTGACGCCTGTTGCTTATTTCTTCTCCCTGGGGCATTTATTTTGCATTTGGGAGATTCTTTCTGATTCTCCTACCTTCTTTTACGTATCCAAATCATCAAAAATCAAAAAAATTAAAAAATAAAAAATTTCTCCAAAAATCCTAAAAATTGTAAAACTTACAAAAATAGGTAAACCAACTCATAGAGGCTGAAACTCATGTCTTGCACATGGTATTATTTCCATATTATTTCTAGAAATTTCACGTCTTCTGAGATCACATGACTCACATATAATCATTTTCACAACCATTTCCAAATCTAGCTTGCATGCTTCGTCTATACTCTAGGGCACATCCAGTTGTATGGTATTGTTTCGTTGTGCACAACGCTTTCTCATTGGACTCGGTGTCCTTCATCATCTTCCCCTGCATGTATCCTTTCTCGGGGCATCATTTTTAACCCTTGTCATCAATCATGAACATTTGGGATTCTTCAGCATGATAACAAAACATTTGTACAACCGTCTTGACCATTGTTGGTTGGAATATATGTGCTTGTACTTGTTTTCGATGTTAAATGAGTTTGTTTCCTTCTCATATTACATTGGTTTGGGTATGTTGCATTGAGTGGGTATTTTCAGAAATGGACAAGTGGTCATAGTATGGTTTTTTGATGTCATCCTACTTTTTTCGTATGCTTATATTTTTAATAAGGACTGATGATGAAGATCTTTGGCAAGATGATGACACTAACGTTGCTTTAATACATGGATTAAAGCTTTTCTTTTCTATCCCCATCTTCTTTCCTCTTCTACATCACTCTCCTATTATCACTATTCTTCTAAGTCACGTGGGGCATCCTTCCCCTACCCATTCTTCTATCCATTTCTCTCATTGTTTTTTTATCATCGATCGCCTTCCTTCATCACCCCATCGACACTCGAGGGGGCATCTCTCACTTCTAATAATTTTTCTTCTACCCCTTCAAAATGTCATTTATCTACTATCTTTGAAGTGACATTACTTACGCCACCCCAAAGAGGGGAAAATGTAGACACCTATAATTTAGCCTGAGCAATTTAAATACTTAATTTGCACTAATTATCCCATTTTCTGCAAGTTGATGACATACCATCAATATAACTATACTTCTTCTTTTATCATTATTAATTAACTGCATTATGTTAGTTAATTATCCCTTCTATCCAATGAATACCCTAATTAACAACACTCCATTAATTAAGCCTCCCTTCTATCTAAACTAGTTAATTATTATTAATTCATTAGCTTCCCATTTCATTAAATCAATAAATCATTATTTATTTGATTTAATTACTCCTATGGTCTAAATCATGCTAATTATTCCTCTAAAAATCTTTTATAAGCTTGCACACCTATTAATTAATCACTTTGGTGAATTAATAAACCCCCTCAAACCCCATGAGTCACTAAAGGACAAAATAAACTCTCCTAAGGTTAACTCAACCCTTTCTAAACCTCCCTTATCCAATACTAACTCAACCTCTCTATTATCCCACATGTAAAGGGATGTAGAGATTATTTTATCCATTGGGCTATATAAGGAGCCCTCCTCCTACCTTTCTTCTTACACCTTACATGCTTATAGCTAATCTATAGGCATCTCATCTTAGAGCATCTTTCATTTGAGCTAATAGTCTCATTCTTGAATTTCATCCATCTAATGTTTTTAGGTCATATGGAGATAATCAAAAGGGTCTTGTAGCCATACTTTTATAAGCTTACATTCCCAAACCCTTGAAGATCAAACAATAAGCTTTGATTTCCATGGATCTATCTAGCGTCATTTAGTATTTGGTGATCTAGAGAGTAGAGATTTTAACACTTAGCATATTAGTTTGATTTATATTTCAAATTTTTAATGCATAATATTGTTGTTTCGTCTTGTTTAGCTCTTAGCATGATGATCTTTGTTTAAATTAGTTCATGTTTTTAAACTACCAAGGTGTTAGTTTCAATTCTCTTTGCATAGCTAACTAATAAATTGATATAAGAGCTTCAGAACAAGAAGAAACAAAAGGAGGAAAACAAGAAGTCAAATGTGGAAATGGGTAATGTATGTTAGGATGCGTTGATTCTTTCTTTGCACAATATTACTGAATCTTAGGTTTTAGATTCAGGAGCTTCTTTCCATGCTACTCCACATAGGAATTTTTTTGTTGATTACGTTCAAGGAGATTTTGGGCATATTTTTCTTGGTGATGATGAGCCTTGCAGCATAGTTGGAAATGGTTCTGTTCGGGTTAAGATGCAGAATGGGAATACTTGGCTATTGAAGGATGTCAGACATGTGCCTACATTAAGATGAAATTTGATATCGGTAGGGTAGTTGAGAAGTGATGGTTGTATTGTGATATTTACAGCGGAATCTTGGAAGGTTACCAAGGATTCTCTTGTGGTTGTAAGAGGTAAGAAGGTTGGAACCTTATATTTAACCACTTATAGCACTAATGTTTGTAATCTTGTTGCTTCAGAAGTAGATACAAAATTTTGGAACTATAGGCTTGGTCATATGATCCATAAAGGCATGGAGATCATAAGAGAAATATTTTCTTGGATATATAGAAACGGGTTTGGAGTTCTGTGTGGACTGTATATATGGGAAACAAAACTGAGTAAGGTTTCTCAAGGTTAGACTTGTAAAGAAATATAGTAATTTAGCGCTGGTGCTTTTTGATGTGTGGGTGTCGGCTCAAGTGTCATCTCTTAGGTGTTCAAGTTATTATGTTACTTTTATTGATGATGCAATAAGGAAAGTTTAGGTTTATTGTATTAGAAACAAATCTGATGTATTTGACACTTTTGTTAAATGGAAAACCTTGGTAGAGAATGAAATGGGTCTTAAGCTAAAATGTCTCAGGTCAGATAATAGAGGGAAGTATTATAGCCATGAATTTGATTATTACTATTCTAAGAATGGTATCCATAGGAAAAATACAGTTCTATGAACTCCGTAGCAGAATGGGGTGTCAGAAAGGATGAACAAAACAATAATGGAACATGTTAGGAGCATGAGGTTACATGCAGGAATACCTCTTTATTTTTGGGGAGAAGAGGTGAGCACAACTATGTACTTTATAAATAGAGGACCCTTAAGTTCCTTAGATGGAGGTAGGGTTCTATTTAAGAAGCCCCCTATCAAAAATTATTTTTGAATTTTTGGCAAATCTCAAAAATTGACTTTCAAATTGTTGGTGAATTTATGAAAAAAAAAGTTTGAAGGAAAGGAGATTTCACATGGAGAAATTTTCTCGAGGTTTCGCATAGTTGGATGGGCATGTTGGGTGGATAGGTTAGGTGGATAGGTAGGTAAGGAAGGTTGGTCAAGCAGGTTGGATGGGCAGGCTGATCGAGTAGGTTGGTCGAGTAGATTGGTTGGGTGGGTGGTCGGGTGGGTTGGTCAGGTAGGCTAGCTAGGTAGGTTGGTCGGTTAGGTTGGATGTGTAGGTTCGTTGGGGAGGTTGGTTGGGAAGGTTAGTCGGATAGGATGGTAAGGTGGTTTGACTGGTGGGTTGATCGTCTAACTCTGTCGTCCAACCCCTTAGCGATTCAACCCCTTGGCCATCCAACCCTTTAGTCGTGTTGGTTTGAAAATCTGTCACTCGGGCAGACCTATGGATAAAAGATCCAATAGTGTGCAGGGCATAGCCCCTCTTTGAGTCAGCAAAGTGAAACTGGTTTATTGCTATTCTACCAGTAGGAATCTGTGCAAGTCTCACAATATTCTGCCTTCGGTGGTTTGGGATCTCATCCCAGTAGGGGTATTTCCAACTACGAAAGGAAAGGAATGAAAGATAGGATGAAGAAATATCAGGTCTGAAGGGAGAAAAGAAATGAATTCCAAAGAAGAAAGGTCAGAAGGTTTATGTTTTGGGATTGGTAGTAAACAGAGCCAAACCTACTTGCATAAACAAATAAAGAAATAATGGTGAATAAATGAAAAAAAAGTAGAGATAGATCCAACAAAATAAACACATAGGTCTGACATAAGAAAGATCAGATGCCCATAACACACATATTCAACACAAAGTATCAATATTTGTATTACTATTTTCTTCTGTTACAAAAAGTACAAAGCCTTTTCTTTTCACTTCTATTTTTTTATCTAAAATATATCCACCACTTGAATACAACCAGCATTCAAGTATATATAGAAGAAGAGAAGAAAGGAAGGTAAAAACAAACCAACCACCTAATTACAAAATATCTACAAAATATCTTACAAAGTCACTTGTTGACTTTTGACAATTTGGTGGATGACATCATCCCATGGTGCAACATGGATGATGTCATCATTTGTGTCAACACACTTTAGATAATTTACAAGGAGAAAGTTGGGAAGAAGGGAACTATTTGTCGTCGTCCCGTAGTTGAAAGGGTGCATCCTGCTTTTGCTACTCAGGAGACGAGATGTGGAACTGGGCACGATATTCCATGAACTTGTTAATCATGGGTTGAAGTTGGTCCTGGGAGGATCCTTGTGTCGATCGCTGATAGCTTCGCAAGTCTCCCACTCATCTGTGAGCTTTTCTGGGAGTTTAAAATAATCATTTTCCACCTCTATCAGGTACCCAATGAAGTCATGAGATGCCAACAGATTGTTGATGGATTCAGCGTCGAACGTGACCTCTGGTCCCAACCCCTGTGAAATGATCTCCTTGAAGATTTGAATAGTTTCCTCAACCTTTCTTAAGGCGAAAGAAGAAGTAAGAAAGCCTGGAGACATTCTTACGACAATCTACTCCATTTGATGCATTACATCTACGGCTTCCTCCTTTACTTTGTTGATCTTCTCCAGGACGAACTCCAGCTGATCAACCCGATAATCCAGAGTAGAAAGGATTTTGTTAAGGGCTCTCGGGTGTCCAAAGACGTCGAACTTGACCAGATCTTTCACTGAACAGTCGAGCATATTCTGAAAGGTCTCATACTACATCCTGGCATGATCCAACTCTTCAGAGATGAGTCCTACTATCGCCTGGAGTTCTTTGTTCACTCGATTGATATTCTGATATAACCCGGTGAACTTGTCAATTACTCCCTCAATTTCCTTGAGGATTTGGATCCTCCAAGCGGAAACTGGCATGCCCTGCTCACCAATTTTAGCATACTCATTAATCTTATCCTAGCTCAGAGGCTCAGGAGTTTCGGCGGTAGTTGTAGGAGGTGCACTGCTCATTTTCTGCAAGGCATGGAGAAGATGTTTATTTTGCTCCTTTAACAACCTTTTCTCTTCCTTTGCTTCCTAGAGCTTTTTGCAAAAGGCGTCAACTACAGATAGGGCCTCTCCTTGTAGGCTTTCTGAAGACATCCCCATTGTGACTTGAGTCACTGTGTAATTTGTTGAAGATGGATCCTTTTTATCCTTTAAGGGATTGGGGTATGCAATCTCCATTACTCTCTCCCCTGACGCACTCTGAAAGAAGTGGGTTAAAGGCTTTTGCTTCTTGGTCCCCTTTGATGGGATGACGGAAAATTCCATCGGTGTGATGGGAAATTTCCTCTTCTGTTGGCTAAGGTGCTGAGAGATTCATACTGGACATATGGGAGAAGAACCAGAAACAAAAAAGGGAGTAGCTGCAGTAGATGAAGGAAAATACATGGAGACACTTGGAGGCGGCATTGAGAGGGAGGCCGAGGAAGTGCCCATGGGGGGAAGGGAAACTGCAGGGGAGGAAGACATGGGAAAGGAAGGGAGCTTAGAGATGAGAGAAGAAATGGTGGGGGACAGTTCCGCGAGAGAAGAGAAGATGGACGATGATGAAGGGGAAATGGCAGAATATGGGGGAGAGGGCACGACCAAAGGAATGGTCGTTTGGGTCACTCAAGTAGGGGAATGAGCAGAAGGAGAAGGGACAGAAGGGACCTCGATAGTTACAGTAGTGGCAACATCCTGAGTGGATGTGCCTATCGGAACATCTTCCACTGCTTCTTCTTATAAGCTTTCCGGGATTACAACCCTTTCTTGTGAAGCGGAAGGAGGACTTTCAAGAGCTTCCTCTTGGGTGGAGCTTGACTCACCCTCCTTGCCTTTTCCTTTGCCTTTTGGAAGCTTTTTTTCCCGGGAAGGTGTGTTGCCCAACAGAGATGTAGTGAAATCAACCCTGAGGTAAATGAGGCCATTCATTCTGCACCAATGCTCCATTCTCCGCAGAGTTTCCTTGACCCTTTCTTCTATTGTCTGAGGTGCTTTGGTTCTATCAATCATAGCAAACGGCCAGTCGTCCCCATCCGTGTCAAGATATACCTGATCAACCTCTTGATCAGTAGTTTGATAACCCTTTGGGTCAATGGCTACGCTGTACTGGATGATTTCCACCAAGGCCAAGCGGGAATGATCCTTCCTCCTGAGCTCGCCCTCATGATACATGTCGATATAGATATCTTTGATCTAAGGGATGTGGAACGGATCGAGCTTGGCCCTAGGTAGACAATTCCTCAAGTCAAAAGTGGGCCTTGCTGGAAAGTTATGCTTTAGATTTAGCAGCTCCAGCTCTGCTAACATCTCCCAGGCTTTGTGGTGAGAAGAAAAAGTGTACCTGCCCATTGTGAGGGGGAAAGGATTTCCACCCTTCTTTCTCTTGAGATACTTTTCGTGGTAGGTGATAAGCTGTCTTGATAGCTCCAACAGGATCAACTTGGGGCTGGCATATTTCAGAAATTTGGTTGGTTCCCCCAAAAAGTTGGCTGCCCTTAGATAAGTAAAAGTGGGGAATTGTGTGAACAAGGCACCCCACTTTTCTGTTGCAGGAAAATTGCTCTTGGTCATACGACCGTGAGTCATGTTCGGCCTCATAAGGTAGACGATGCCATAGAAGAAGGCATCGTTAATTTTTGTGAACTGAGGAATACTATTTTCCAGCTTCAGTTCTGGATAGTATTCGTATATTTTAACTTGGGGCCAAACCCCACACTGCATTAAAGCTGGATAATCCCTTTCTGAGGCCACAACATAAACTACGTAGGAGTTCATATAGAACCTCCTTGTTGTGGTAAGTTGTTGGAGCTGCTCGGATATGGTGCTGCTTATGATCTCCGCCCACTCAAAGTGTTGATCTGGCACATTTTTGTTCATTGTTTCTAAGTATCTCAACATCCATTTGTGAAAGTAGTGGGCATCAAGAAGCCCAAATACTCTGCTCAGGAACGTGATTATATCACTGAGTTCCTCTGAAAAATCACTGCGATGAATGATTTGTGGCCACCTGGTCACCACCTTTTTGTTCTTCAGGTATACTTCATTCATCAGCTGCATACATTGATCCTCGTTGTCATCTCACGCCTTGATGCAATCTTCCTGGCTTACGGCCACAAAGTGTCAGTGGTGAGGAATGCCGAGCATTATTTCAAAGTGCCGGGAAGTGAGGTTGATCACAACCTCACCCTTCTCATTATGGACACATCTTGTATCTTTGTTGTAGCAGCGGGCCACTACCATCATGAACTCATTATTCACGACACTGACTGGGATCCCACCAGCAAAATGTAGCCCACTGCCCACCAGTTTTTCCATCCATGGACTTCCTGTGACCCTTTTGGTTCTGGCACAGAAGTCTTCCATGTCAATATGACCAAGTTCTGAATCTCTGATATCCAGGTCACACTCTGCCTGGGATTCGGGCATCCTGACCCTTTGATACTTGTACTTCATTTCTTCCTCTGTGAGCTTGGCTTTGCCCTTAGACTTGGTGGGTTTCTTACTTGATGTTGACATATGTAGTTCTGAACTTAATTGTTGATCTGCAAGAAGAAGAAGTGAAACCCAATGCAAGAAAGTCATATTAGCTGTTTGATCTTCCATTAAAGTGTTGACAGAAGGAAGAGTTAGTGATTTTAAGGCTTTAGGGCGCATGGCGCATGAATACTACAAGCTACAGGGTTAAACAATATGGTGCACAGAAAAGGGCTGCTGCAAGGGATAAATCAGTGCTAAAGGGTGCATGGCGAATGAATACTGCAGGCTACATTTTTTGTTGTTGTAAGTAGAAGTGTGCTTGCACCATATGTATGCATTTTATAAAGGGCGTTGATATTTTTCATGTTACACAGGTACAGGATGCGCCAAAGGGTGTAATTTTAATGCGTGTAATATCATTTTTTCATGTGCCACAGGGGAACTTGGCACGGCGCATGGAAGGTATGCATAACATAATGTTGTTGTAACAATGGATGCACCTGCGCCTTTTTAACAGTTGTATTTGGCGCATATAAAATTATTGTTACATGGATGTAGGGTGCGCCAATGGCGCGAGCTTTAATAATGCAACACATAAGTTTGGTGCGCCAAGAGGATGCAGGAAAAACGGTTGCAACAAGCAAGGGAAGTGCGCCTTGAGGGCGCAGTTCTTCTTTATGTAATAGGCATGGTAGATGCACCATTGGCGCGACTGTATATCATGTTGTAGGGGTGGTAGATGCACCAAAAGAGGAAATGACAGTGTCTTATTTTCAAGCCTTGCTTGATTCTTTCTCCTGAGGGGTTACATGCATTTAAACTTCTTTTGTAAGATGTCTTTGGGTGATGAAGAAGCTTAATCAAAGAGTTTCAAGCAATCTTTCTAGACAGAGTCCCCTTTACCAACAGATCTGGAAAGAGAGGGAAATGTATGTGGAAGAATAGAAGAAACAGCAGAGGGGGGGAGTTCATGGTTTCACAGCCTTTTTTAACCCAATCCACACCATCAAGTAGCAAAAAACCAAAGCACAAAGCACAAGAGCAATAGGGACCTCTTACCCGGATTATATAATGGAGAAGTGTGAAACTGGGTCCACGAAGTGATTCGAAAATGACAGGGCAGGTGCGCTGACAGGTACAGAGGGAAGAGAAAATCACGTGATTCTGACTGATGAAAATGACAGTGCAGATGCGCCTATATATATAGTCAAGGTGGCAATAAATGTGCCAACCACTTTTTCAAGTGGCACGCCAAAACGCATGTCGACAATGGAAAGGATGTGCCCTTTGGAGCACCAAAAGACTTGCTAACATGAAGCTATGTGCACCTTCGGTACATCAAAAGTGTTGTCAACACAGAAATATGTGCGCCCTTGGTGCACCAAAATGCGGTGCAACAAAAGTATTGTTGACATGAGGGCGCATGTGCCTTGGCGCATGCAAGAAAGGCGCAACATGGTAAGGCGTACCAAAAGGTGTGTCAACAAGTCAAACCGTGCGCCAAAGGATTTAAATGGGGCGCATGAACATTTTATGTTGCATAGACATTATGTGTGCCGACCAAAAAAGACCAAAAATGGCTAAGTTTGGAAAACCAGATTTCCCGAAAAAGGGATTTTTGCAACGTTCTGAACGCGGAGGGGTCCCTGACGAGGGACCAGAATAAAATTTTGGTAGGGTTATCTGTAAAATTACCCTTGGCAATTTTACGAGATAACAGCTGGCTCTTTCTAGGGACTATCTTTGAACGATCGTCAGGGGTAGAGAATCCCAGTTTTTCACTTGCCTATCCATTGGGTAACAGAGTCAAAAACAAGGGCGACCAGAAAGGAAAAAACACAACCAACGAAAGCAAACACATGACAAAAACAAACAAACAACTGAAGCAAACTATACAAAGAAGAGGGAAAGCTCTACTTCCTGAATATTTTTAGATGTTGTTCGCTATAGGGAAGTGGGAGTTCAGTTCTGTCTAGATACGAGAGATAAAAGCTATTCTCTCCATTGAGCTGTTTGATCTTGAAAGGCCCTCTCCATAGAGATTAAAATTTTCCATGCATGCCCTTCGGCTCTCTTCATTTGTCCCACAATAGGATGAGGTCTCCCACCTGGAACTCTCTTTGCTTAGCTTTTTTATTGAACAATCTTTTGACTTTATTCTAATGTTCGGTGATCCTGTCGACCACTCTTACTCTCTTTTCTTCAAGCTCAGCTAGATACATGATCCTTTTCTGAAGATAATTTTGGAAAGTCTCATCTTCGATTGCTCGTGCCAAGCGCAGAGCAGGGAGCTCCGTAGAAATAGGAAGCTCGGCATCAGTGCCATATAAAACTTGAAAAGGTGACATGCCGAGAGACCTCTTGGCATGTCACATTTCTGATCTAGTTACTGCTTGTAGAACTTGATCCATTATGGGAAGTGGGTAGTTGTCTTTCAAGGATGCCTGATTCAGGCTGTGAAAATATACGCATATGCATATCTCACCATTCTTCTTGCGCACGAGCACAATGTTTGCCACCCAAGTACTGTGATGGATCGGAAAAATGATCCTCGCATCCAGCATTTTCTAAATTTCAGCCTGGATAGTACCTGAGATCTTAGGGTTATAGTGTCTCTACTTTTGGCGAAAAGGTTTGACATCCTCTTTCAACGGGATGTCATGCTGGACATCCTTTGGCTTGAAAGACTTTAGATCAGCGTAGGACCATGCCAATACATCCATGTATTTATTCAGCAATTTGAAAAACTTTCGCTTCTCTTTAAGTGTGCAACATTTTCCAATGTTCACAAACTGTGGATGTTCTACCGAACCTAAATTAACTGGTTCAGTTTCTGGGGAGAAATTAGGATCATCTCGCCTTTTCTTTTTTACAAAATGATCATGCCTGTTGAGAAATCACTCTAGGGAAACCAGACCTTTTGGAATTTTATTTCCTTTGAGCTGACATATGCCATATCCTTCTTTCGATTCTTCATTTTGATCGGTAACAGATTCACGACATGCAGAAGTGGATCCTTCAAAATGAAGTTCCTTGAAATTTTCTACCTTTTCTACAAAGGCAATGAGTTGATTGTCATCATTGAATACTTGCCAATGCTGAGAATTGTCCGGCACACTTGGCCGGAAGACCACTTCAATGGTGTATTTGTCTATTTTCAAACCTGGGTGAGGGAGCATGAAGGATGCTGAAACGGCCAATGAATCGGCCATGTCATTCTGAGCTCTTGGAATAGATTCTATTGAAAAAGCGTCAAATTCTTTGATGCTATCCCACACCACGTTGCGGTAATGCCTGAGCCTCTCATTCTTCACTTGATATATCCTCTTAACTTGATTCACAACTAGCTCTACATCACCTTGTACTTTCATATTTTTGATCCCTCTTTCCTTTACGGCTTGCATGCCAAGTAGCAGAGATTCATACTCAGCAGTATTATTTGTATTGAAAAACTGCAACTTGAAAGAGAGAGGAATAACCTCCCCTTTGGGAGATATTAGCATGGCTCCAGGGCCACATCCACTAGTTGCGCAGCTGCCATCAAACTGCAAAGTCCAGATCTTGTTAAGATCCCCTTCTTGGATGAGGATATCTATTTTGTCATACTCGGTAGACAATAAATAGTTTCCCATCCCTGATGATTCGAAGAAAATATAGGCTTTGGGGTCATCGGAGTTAGTAACCAGGTACTTCTTTTGTGATTCAGGCTCCAAAGTTTGCATTACACCTTTGATAGGGATTCTAGCCTTAAACCAGTCCATATGAATCTCCCCACCAACTTCACTACAAAAACTCCTTCCCAGCAGAATTCCATAGGTTGCTGGAATATCGGCAACAAGGATGGTCATTTTTACTCTTTTCTCTGGGAACACCGCAAACAAGAACTGCGTGTCTTTGAACTGACCAATTAGCGGAACTTGCTTGGTTTTCAAGGAATAACATCGGCCGAAAGGCTTAGTAAGGGTGAGGCCCAGAGCATGGGCGAATTTTACCGGCATGACATTATCGAAAGCTCCAGAATCAATTATGCAGTTGCTTAATTTGTGGCCATTGATTAGGAGGGAGAGGTAGAAAGGTTCTATCTTTCCTGATGCAAAAGTCGACGCAACATTTATGCGGGATGTAGGAGGGGTGGAAAGGATTCCTTTTGGGGAAACCTGATTAGTCATGACAACCTGACTTCGGATGTATTCAGTCAACCTTACAAGTTGTTCGGGGTTTGACTGAAAGTACTCGGCTTCAGACATTTCAATCTTGGTCTTTTTAGCATGGTCAATTATGTCAAATGCGGCCAAGGGTTGCATTAATGGAGGAATGAGTCCCTCATTTCATGATGGTAGGTTAAGGTTACTGGCCTTCATGGAAATGGAAGAAGGCTGATTTGGAGGAGAGATGGGAGAAAAAGATTTCTTTGGAAAATACTTAATAACAGGATGAGCAAGAAGGGGATTACCTCTTTTTACAATGACTGGAGGCGTGAATGATGCAGGCTTCTCTTTCTGCACATTGGCAGCAACCTCTGCTCCTTTTCCTTGCGAGCGGGTAAAAAAAGCATATGATTGGCCACTTGCATATCCATGGGTACCCTGTTCTTCGCAGATTCTTCCTCATCAAATTCCATATACCTGATGGTAGAGTCGCTAGCCAGTTCACCGACATCTTGATCATCTTCACCTTTAGACGAAGGTTCTTCGTAATTTTGTTCTTCTTCGTCAATCTCGACTAGAGCATTGACCGGAGGAGCCTCAAGCACCAGCCGCGGAGCAGTTACAGGTAGGTGCAGCCTTTGTGGAACATTATTGGAAATGAAATTCCTTCGTGGGATATTTTGGTATGAGGTGCTTGGAGAAGCCTGAGCTAACTGCTTCTTTAATGCGAGCAAGTCATTCGCCATCTTTTGAAATGTCAGGTCAGACGAAGTAGTGGGAGAAGGATTTGTAGTTTTGAACTTGGACGACTCTCGCTTTAATTCGCCAGATATAAGCAAGTTGTCTTCTATCCGAATGGAAGTAGCCTAGGCAAGAGGCAAGGTAGTTATTTGTTCTTGCAGAAGCAAAAAACTTATTTTTGAGCTCATTGCATTCACAAAGAAACACTTTTGATTTTCTAGTGTTGGCAACATGGCAACAGGTACCTGGTTGATTAATGCATTGAACCTGGTGATAAAATCGCGCATGGTCTCATTGGCCTCTTTCTTCAGGTGAGTGATTTGAGATAATAATGCAAATGCATCTTCTGAAGGCTTATACCTATCTTCAAAAGCAGCCCGCAAGGTGGCCCAACTGGTAATAGATCTAGCTGGAAAATGTTGAAACCATTCTGCTGCGAGTCCTTGTAAAGTTTCCAGAAAAAGGTGAACTTACACATCTTCATGGGTCACATCTAGGATACTGCATGACATGATGAATGCGGATATGTGTGAATCTGTGCTTTGGTTTCCGCTCCCATCAAATTTGGGAAAATTATTTCGGTTTCCATGTGGGAGCACATGAATAGGATACGGCAAGGCCAGGGGGCCCATAGCATTTCCCCATGGTACTGCCATCTGGATGGGTGGAAAAAGAACACAGGCTGGAAGTATAGTTCCACTGAGTAGCAAGGCACTACAGAGGGATGTGGAGGCTCCTGATGAGAGATGCTTCCTTCAAGGAGGTGAGACACTCCTGGATGACCGGTCAGCTGAACTTAGTGACGAGAAGCGAGCCGGTGTTACACTGAAGTTGTGCCTTTGAAGTAGGTCGAAAGTAAGATCAAATTCTCCATGAGCTCTCTTGCTACAAGTAAATGATTCACCCGCCAGTGTACCTTCTAGATCTGCGATGGTACGGAGAAGATTTAAAAATTCTTTTTGGTTGTACTTGCTGATTTTCTTGTTTTTTTGACAAAAACCAGCAGCATGTACTTTTCTAAATATTTAAATTTTATCCCTCTTTTGAAAACCGATTGTGGTTTAATGACAAAGAAAAACGAGGATAAAATAACGGCCAACTTAGTAGGCTGATTTTCGGATCTTACTTTTGACTTTTTGCAAGGGTTTGAAATTTTTGTAAAACTGTCAAAACTCAGATCTACGGGAAAATACAGATTTTTATAAAAAATCAGCGAACTAAAGATCTCCAACTAGGCCAGATCTATGGATCTCAGAAGAAAATTTTCAATTTAGAGCACTTTTGCAAAAATTTGGATTTTTAACAAAAAGTTCAGATTTGCAAACAGGTAGTGATTTTTCTGATTTTCACTAATTTTTTAAACACACCACCATCATAGATCTGATAGATCTATTCGATTCCCCAGTAGAGTCGCCAAAAACTATTGGTTCGAAAATCTGTCACTTAGGCAAACCTATGGATAAACGATCCAACAATGTGTAGGGCATAGCCCCTGTTTGAGTCAGCAAAGCGAAACTGGTTTATTGCTATTCTACTGGCAGGAATCTATGCAAGTCTCACAATATTCTACCTTCAGTGGTTTGGGATCTCATCCCAGTAGGGGTATTTCCAACTACGAAAAGAAAGGAATGAAAGATAGGATGAAGAAAGATCAGGTCCGAAGGGAGAAAAGAAATGAATTCCAAAGCAGAAAGGTCAGAAGGTTTATGTTTTGGGATTGGTAGTAAACAGAGCCAAACATACTTGCATAAACGAATAAAGCAATACTGATGAATAAATGACAAAAAAGTAGAGATAGATCCAATAGAATAAACACATACATCTGACATAAGAAAGATCAGATGCCCATAACACACATATTCAGCACAAAGTCTCAATATTTGTATTACTATTTTCTTCTGTTACAAAAAGTACAAAGCCTTTTCTTTGCACTTCTATTTTTTATCTAAAAGATATCCACCACTTGAATATAACCAGCATTCAAGTATATATAGAAGAAGAGAAGAAAGGAAGGCAAAAACAAACTAACCACCTAATTACAAAATATCTACAAAATATCTTACAAAGTCACTTGTTGACTTTTGACAATTTGGAGGATGACATCATCCCATGGTGCAACATGGATGATGTCATCATTTGTGTCAACACACTTTAGATAATTTACAAGGACAAAGTCAGGAAGAAGGGAACTATTCATCGTCGTCCTGCGGCTGAAAGGGTGCATCCTGCTTTTGCTGCTCAGGAGACGAGATGTGGAACTGGGCACATTATTCCATGAACTTGTTAATCATGGGTTGAAGTTTATCTTGGGAAGGATCCTTGTGTCGATCGCTGATAGCTTCGCAAGTCTCCCGCTCGTCTGTGAGCTTTTCTGGGAGTTTAGAATAATCATTTTCCACCTCTATCAGGTACCAAATGAAGTCATGACATGCCAACAGATTGTTGATGGATTCGGCGTCGAACGTGACCTCTGGTCCCAGCCCCTGTGAAACGATCTCCTTGAAGATCTGAATAGTTTCCTCAACCTTTCTTAAGGTGAAAGAAGAAGTAAGAAAGCCTAGAGACATTCTTAGGACAATCTGCTCCATTTGATGCATTACATATAGGGCTTCCTCCTTTACTTTGTCGATCTTCTCCAGGACGAACTCCAGTTGATCAACCTGATAATCCAGAGTAGAAAGGATTTTGTTAAGGGCTCTCGGGTGTCCAAAGATGCTGAACTTGACCAGATCTTCAACTGAACAGTCGAGCATATTCTGAAAGGTCTCATGCTGCATCCTAGCATGATCCAGCTCTTTGGAGATGGGTCCTACTATCACCTGGAGTTCTTTGTTCACTCGATTGATATTCTGATATAACCCGGTGAACTTGGTGATTACTCCCTCACTTTCCTTGAGGATTTGGCTCCTCCAGGCGGAAACTGCCATGCCCTGCTTGACAATTTTAGCATACTCATTAATCTTATCCTGGTTCAGAGGCTTAGGAGTTTCGGTGGCAGTTGTAGGAGGTGCACTGCCCATTTTCTGCAAGGAGTGGAGAAGATGTTTATTTTGCTCCTTTAACATCCTTTTCTCTTCCTTTTCTTCTTGGAGCTTTTTGCAAAGGGTGTCAACTACAGATAGGGCCTCTCCTTGTAGGCTTTCTGAAGACGTCCCCATTGTGACTTGAGTCACTGTGTAATCTGTCGAAGACAGATCCTTTTTATCCTTTAAGGGATTGGGGTATACAATCTCCATTACTCTCTCCCCTGACGCACTATGAGAGAAGCGGGTTAAAGGATTTTTCTTCTTGGTCTCCTTTGATGGGATGACGGAAAAGTCCATTGGTGCGATGGGAACTTTCCTCTTATGTTGGCTTAGGTGCTGAGAGATCCATGCTGGACTTATGGGAGAAGGACCAGAAACAGAAAAGGGAGCAGCTTCAGTAGACAAAGGAAAATACGTGGAGACACTTGTAGGCGGCATTAAGAGGGAGGTCGAGGAAGTGCCCACGGGGGGAAGGGAAACTTAAGGGGAGGAAGACATGAGAAAGGAAGGGAGCTCAGAGATGAGAGAAAAAATGGTGGGGGACAGCTCCGCGAGAGAAGAGAAGATGGACGATGAGGAAGGGGGAATGGAAAAAGATGGGGGAGAGGACACGACCAAAGGAATGGTCACTTGGGTCACTCGAGGAGGCGAAGGAGGAGAAGGAGAAGGGACAGAAGGGACCTCGATAGTTACAGTAGTGGCTACATCTTGAGTGGATGTGCCTATCGGAACATCTTCCGCTGCTTCTTCTTCTAAGCTTTCCGAGATTACAACCCATTCTTGTGAAGCAGAAGGAGGACTTTCAGGAGCTTCCTCTTGGGTGGAGCTTGACTCAACCTCTTTGTCTTTTCCTTTTCCTTTTGGTAGTTGTTTTACCCAGGAATGTGCGTTGCCCAACGAAGATGTAGTGAAATCAACCCCGAGGTAAATGAGGCCATTCATTATGCACCAATGCTCCGTTCTCCACAGAGTTTCCTTGACCCTTTCTTCTATTGTCTGAGGCGCGTTGGTTCTGTCAATCATAGCAAATGACTAGTCGTCCCCATCCGTGTCAAGATATACCTGATCAACCTCTTGATCAGTAGTTTGATAACCCTTTGGGACGATGGCTACGCCGTACTAGATGATTTCCGCCAAGGCCAAGCGGGAATGATCCTTCCTCCTAAGCTCGCCCTCATGATACATGTCGATATAGATATCTTCGATCTAAGGGATGTGGATCGGATCGAGCTTGGCCCTGGGTAGACAATTCCTCGGGTTGAAAGTGGGCCTTAGCAGAAAGTTGTGCTTTAGATTTAGTAGCTCCAGCTTTGCTAACATCTCCCGGGCTTTGTGGTGAGAAGAACAAGTGTACCTACCCACTATGAGGGGGAAAGGAGTTCCACCCTTCTTTCTCTTGAGACACTTTTCATGGTAGGTGATAAGTTGTCTTAACAGCTCCAACAGTATCAACTTGGGGCTGGCATATCTCGGTAATTTGGTCGGTTCCCCCAAAAAGTTGGCTGCCCTTAGATAAGTAAAAGTGGGGAATTGTGTGAATAAGGCCCCCCACTTTTCTGTTGCAGGAATGATGCTCTTGGTCGTACGACCGTGAGTCATGTTCAGCCTCATAAGGCAGACAATGCCATAGAAGAAGGCATCGTTAATTTTTTTGAACTGAGGAATACTATTTTCCAGCTTCAGTTTTGGATAGTATTCGTATATTTTAACTTGGGGCCAAACCCCACACTGCATTAAAGCTGGATAATCCCTTTCTAAGGCCACAACATAAACTACATAGGAGTTCATATAGAACCTCCCTGTTGTGGTAAGTTGTTGGAGCTGCTCAGATATGGTGCCACTTATGATCTCCGCCCACTCAAAGTGTTGATCTGGAACATTTTTGTTCATTATTTCTAAGTATCTCAGGATCCATTTGTGAAAGTAGTGAGCATCAGGAAGCCCAAATACTCTGCTCAGGAACATGATTGTATCACTAAGTTCCTCTGAAAAATCACTGCGATGAATGATTTGTGGCCACTTGGTCACCACCTTTTTGTTCTTTAGGTATACTTCATTCATCAGTTGCATACATTGATCCTCGTTGTCATCCCATGCCTTGATGCAATCTTCCTGGCTTACGGCCACAAAGTGTCGGTAGTGAGGAATGCCGAGCATTATTTCAAAGTGTTGGGAAGTGAGGTTGATCACAACCTCACCCTTCTTATTATGGACACATCTTGTATCTTTGTTGTAGTAGCGGGCCACTACCATCATGAAATCATTGTTCACAGCACTGACTGGGATCCCACCAGTTTGTCCATCCATGGACTTCCTGTGACCCTTCTGGTTCTGGCCCAGAAGTCTTCCATGTCAATATGACCAAGTTCTGAATCTCTGATATCCAGGTCACGCTCTGCCTAGGATTTGGGAATCCTGACCCTCTGATACTTGTACTTCATTTCTTCCTCTGTGAGCTTGGATTTGCCCTTAGACTTGGTGGGTTTCTTGCTTGATGTTGACATATGTAGTTTTGAACTTAATTTCTAATCTGTAAGAAGAAGAAGTGAAACCCAACGCAAGAAAGTCATATTAGCTATTTGATCTTCCATTAAAGTGTTGACTGAAGGAAGAGTTAGTGATTTTAAGGCTTTAGGGTGCATGGCGCATGAATACTGCAAGCTACAAGGTTAAACAATATGGCACATAGAAAAGGGCTGCTGCAAGGGATAAATCAGTGCCAAAGGGCGCATGGCACATGAATACTGCACGCTGCATTTTTTGTTGTTGTAAGCAGAAGTGCGCCTGCGCCATATGTATGCATTTTATAAAGGGCGCTGATATTTTTCATGTTACATGGGTACAGGATGCGCCAAAGGGCGTAGGTTTAATGCATGTAACATCATTTTTTCATGCACCACAGGGGAACTTGGCACGACGCATGGAAGGTATGCATAACATAATGTTGTTGTAACAATGGATGAGCCTGCGCCTTTTTAACAGTTGTATTTGGCACATATAAAATTAGTGTTACATGGATGCAGGGTACGCCAATGGTACGAGATTTAATAATGCAACACATGAGTTTGGTGCACCAAGAGGACGCAGGAAAAGCGGTTGCAACAAGCAAGGGAAGTGCGCCTTGAGGGCACAGCTGTTCTTTATGTAATAGGCATGGTAGATGCGCCATTGGCGCGACTGTATATCTTGTCGTAGGGGTGGCAGATGCGCCAAAAGAGGAAATGACATTGTCTTATTTTCAAGCCTTGATTCTTTCTCCTGAGGGGTTACATGCATTTAAACTTCTTTTGTAGGATGTCTTTGGGTGATGAAGAAGCTTAATCAAAGAGTTTCAAGAAATCTTTCTAGACAGAGTCCACTTTACCATCAGATCTAGAAAGAGGGGGAAATGTGTGTGGAAGAATAGAAGAAACAACAGAGGGGGGGGAGTTCATGCTTTCACAGCGTTTCTTAACCCAATCCACACCATCAAGCAGCCAAAAACCAAAACACAAAGCATAAGAGCAATAGGGACCTATTACCCGAATTATATAATGGAGAAGTGTGAAACCGGTTCCATGAAAAGATTCGAAAACGACAGGGCAAGTGCACTAACAGGTACAGAGGGAAGAGAAAATCACGTGATTCTGACTGATGAAAATGATAGTGCAGATGCGCCTATATATATAGGCAAGGTGGTAATAAATGCACCAACCACTTTTTCAAGTGGTGCGCCAAAACACCTATCGACAATGGAAAGGATGCACCCTTTAGCGCACCAAAAGACCTGCTAACACGAAGTTATGTGCACCTTCGGCGTACCAAAAGTGTTGTCAACACAGAAATATGTGCGCCCTTGGTGCACCAAAATACAGCGCAACAAAAGTATTGTTGACATGAGGGCGCATGCGCCTTAGCGCATGCAAGAAAGGCACAACATGGTAAGGTGCACCAAAAGGTGTGTCGACATGTCAAATCGTGCACCAAAGGATTTAAAGGGGGCGCATGAACATTTTAAGTTGCATAGACATTATGTGCGCCTGACCAAAAAAGACCAAAAATGGCTAAGTTCAGAAAACCAGATTTCCTGAAAAAGGGATTTTTGCAACGTTCCAAACACGGAGGGGTCCCTGATAAGGGACCAGAACAAAATTTTGGTAGGGTTATCTGTAAAATTTCCCTTGCCAATTTTATGGGATAACAAGTCCTCCAACCTCTTGGCCATCCAACCCCTTACCCGTCCAACCCCTCAACCACCCAACCATTTATCCATCCAACTCCTTAGTCATCCAACCCTGTAACCATCCAACTCTTCCACCCATCTCTTAGTCTTACAACCCCTTACTCATTCAACGCTTATGTGTTGGTTTTTTATGTTTACTTTAGAGAATATGCGCATGAAATGATTCAAAATGGTGGAAAACTACATTCATAAGCTCTTATATATGTGTAAAATCTAAGTGAAATGAATAGTAAAAGGGACATGTTGGTCAAATGTTTTGGTGAATAATTCCACTATGTATCACAAAACATTCACCAATTTGAATTTCCGTAAACCTCGATTTTCGCAAGTTTACGAAAATTCACCACTAAAATTTTCCCTAGATGTAGGCATACTTGAGGAGGCTTGGTATGGTAATAAAGTTGATTATTCATTTCTTAGAATCTTTAGATGTGATGTGTTTGTCCATATAGACAAGTATGATTGGACCAAGCTAGAGGCTACATCAGAAAAATATACGTTCATTTGTTATGGGGGTGATGATTTTGTATATAAATATTCGAGTATTAAGGGGAAAAAACATTTGATCAAGGGATGTGGTCTTTAATGAGAAATTCATGTATAAGAAGGAGTTGTAGGAAAATAAGGAAGAATCCAAGAAAGAATATGCAGTGGTAGAGTAGCTTCCAGATGGGAAAGTAACCCATGAATCAGTTCTGGAACCTCCTCAACAGGAACCCTAAACTTTTATATTGAGGAGGTCTAATAGGGTAAGAAGACCTGAACATTTTTCAACTTATCTTTATTATTTATTACTCACAGATAGTGGAGATCCAGAAAGATTTGATGAAGCAATGTAGGTAGATTCCAGGAAGAAGTGGGAGCAAGCCATGGATGAGGAGCATCAGGCTCTCATAGAGAACCAGCCATGGGATTTGGTGAATCTACCTGAATTCAAAAGAGCATTACATAACAAGTGGTTGTATAGAGTCAAAGAGGAAAAAGTAGGCAATAAAAGATAAAAGGCCCAGTTGGTGGTCAAGAGGTTTGCATAGAAAAAGGGTATATATTTTGATGAGATTTTTACTCCTATAGTAAAAATGACTTCGATTAGGACTGTTCTTAGAATAGTTATAGAAGAAGACTTGCAATTAGAGAAACTTGATGTAAAGACTACATTTCTTCATGGTGATTTGGAGGAGGATCTATATATGCAGCAGCCAAAGGGAAATGAGGTCAAAGGTAAAGAGGAGATGGTGTGCAAACTGAAGAAGAGCTTGTATTGCTTGAAACAAGATCAACATCAATGGTATAAGAAATTCGATAGCTTCATGATGGAGAAAGGTTATATTAGATGCCATTATGACCATTGTGTGAAAAAAAAAAAATTTGAGGATGGAAGTTATATTATCATGTGTTTATATGTGGATGACATGTTGGTTACAGGTAAAAACATGCAAGAAATAAAAGTACTCAAGAAGCGGCTAAGTAAATCCTTTGCTATGAAGGATTTTGGGGAATCTAAACAAATCCTTAGTATGAGGATATCTTGGGATAGGAAAGAAAGGAATCTGACTTTATTTTAGGAAGAGTACATTAAGAAGGTCTTTGAGAGGATTAATATACACTATGCTAAACCGGTTGGGACTCCTTTGGCTTGCCATTTCAAGTTATCAAAGGAGAAGTGTTCCAAGACAAAGAAGGAGAAAAACAAGATGTCCAAGGTAACTTACTCATCAGTAGTTGGTAGTTTCATGTATGCCATGGCATGCACCTGGCCTGATATTTCCCATGCAGTGGGAGCGGTGAGTAGATTTATGAGCGATCTAGGTAGAGATCATTGGTAGGTAGTAAAGTGCATCCTTTGGTATTTGAGAGAGAGCATGGGAAAAAAAAAATTCTATAGTGGATCAGACACCACTTTGAGTGGTTATGTAGATTCAGATATGGCTGGAGATGTAGACAACAGGAGTAGCACGATAGGTTATATATACATTGTAGGTAGGACAACAGTGAGTTGGATTTCACAACTACAAAAGTTGGTGGCTTTGTCAACCACGGACGATGAGTATGTTTTCACCATAGAGTTAAGTTAAGAAATGATTTGGGTATAGAAATTTTTTGAAGAGTTGGGGAATAAGCAAGAGGAAGGAAAGTTGCATAGTGATAGACCGAGTGCTATACACCTAGCTAAGAACTCGACTTTCTACTCTAGGATGAAACATATACATTTAAGGTGCAATTTCATCAGGACAACTTTGGAGGAAGAGAATTTGAAGCTAGATAAGATTCATACCAGTCAGAATCCTATAGACATGATGACCAAGGTGGTCACAAGGGAAAAACTAAAGATGTGTTCATCTTTGGTTAGTCTTCACATAAGCTAGTGAAGGGTTGAGAAGCTTGCTCAGAGGAAAACTAGTCTCCAAGTGGGAGACTGTTAGGTTGTGGAGCTTGTTTTTATGTGTGAAAGTGTTGAACACTGTACACTAAGACTACTGTACACTTTTCACAGTTGTCTCGCTGGGGTTTTTTGCCTCGAAAAATGTATCCGATAGACTGAGAAACATGCTTTTCTCATATAGGCAGTTTTTTTGACTCATAAGTTTATGGGACAGTTTTAGCCCATGGCTTTGATACCCACGGTTTTGTAAAACTACTTAAGCAGTTATCTACTTATGTAGTTTTTTGAATATGGTAGGCTTAATGTAACATTGCAGATTTGTATGAATTCAGGTGTGAATTCTATATAGTTTGTTGAGCATAGCTCCAAACAGATCTAGGTATTATATTGAGAGAGTGGTGGCTTGTAATAAAATCTGAGCAAGTGATTCTTGGTGGATGTAGCCCAAATTGGTTGAACCACATTAAATATTGTCTCTTTGTGTTGTGTTATTTTTATCATGCACTTTTATTTGAGATCTATAATATTTTCTACATATTAGTTTGTACTGTTGTGATTCTATGAGGGATTGTTCTGCATATTTTATCCCTTATTTCCTAACACAAAGCCCCGTCCATACTGGCATGGCGATGACCCCCACCCCTCATGGCAATTTGGTGAAGGACTCCTACGATATTGAGGTGGCAGTGACCCCCAGCCACAACGCATTTCATATGGTCTATGTAATAGTTTTAATTTTTTATTATTATTAACAAGTCCTATTTAAATACCCCAAGGGGTATACATCAACCACCACGATGGTTGAAATTTTAATAAATAAATTTAACTTATTAGTTCGTGGTGTAAGTATAGGATTCACTTTCCTATTACTCAATTTTTTTTAACCAATCACAATCAACTATTTTTATTTCATATGGTCTATGCAATAGTTTTAAATAATTTAACAAACACTTAGGCATGGATAGTTGCATTGCGACACTTATTTTACTATATAATATATATCCTTTTTAATTTGAGTATAATATTAAGTTATTAGGCACAAGTCCAAATGCACATCATATTTATACGCAAATTAAAATTTATGTTAAATCATTAAATTTTGTTTCTTTTTTTAAATTTTACTTTGATTAAATGCACGAGTCTTCTATTTTCTACAAAATTGTATATCACGATTTTGGTTCCCCATAAAACATGTATGAATGGTCCTACTATTTTTGTTGTGTAGATCCTTCTATCACTACTTTAGGTCCCCAAGGTTAAGGTTGTTTTTTCCTTTTCTCAACCATTGTGTGTCATCTTGGACATCAATAAGATCTGGATTTGAGTTTGATAATTCTAAACATACATACATGGACACTAATGCAATAAAAACACATGAAATAACAACAAGAAATATAAATCCTCCTGGTAAATCTATTAAAACAATTAATTCAAACATATTTTATGCCTTGAGTATGTATGTCAAAGTATGTGTTCCTTTGCATCAAGCACTCACAAACTAGCTATATGAAAATTCATATAGAGTAGACTTTTGCATTGTAATGAACTACCTCTTCATAAAGCATTGCATTAGAATTGGTGACTTGTGTAAATCATCAAGTATATTGTTGAAGGGTGCAATAAATATGGACTTTATGTTATTCTTTGGCTTACAAAAAGGCACAAAGTAAATATTTTATTTATTCATTTTGAAACTGGCTTCCATATTAAGATTAGGAGGATAATAATCAATATTTGTAGAGATGTGAAAGAAAATCTACACATGTTAGAAATATTTTCAATTTTAGTCTTGACAAATAGATTTGGCTTGCACATCAAGTCTTGGTCTTTGTCGAATTAAATTTGACTTACACAACAATTACCATAAGACAATTTGGAAACTTGATGGTTATGAAGATATTCTCTATTTAATGTGACTTTTAAGGGTTTTTATTTCCAACCACTAAAAATTCAAAAGTATTATTTGTTAAGGATGATTATTTCTAATTTATGCGAAATCAAATATTTTTTCAAAACTATTTTTGATTAACTCTCACACTAAAAATTTTAAGGGTTCATTGTATGCTAGTCCAAATGAGGTTGATTGGTGTTGCTCGCCTTGTGTTAGAGCCTTGTTCGTCAAAACTCCAAACAAAAACTCTCACACTAAAAATAATTACATTATAAAATCCAAATTAAATTTGAAATTACAATTATAAATTGAACTTAACTTAAAATTTGCAATGTTTATAGATAAATGTATTGCACTACTGGCATAAAATAGCTTTTCCATAGAGAAACAATACCATCACAATAAACTATATCATTAGAATTAGAATTTATTTAATTATTTTTGAAAATGTTTATCTAACTTCAAAAATATATAAAATATGAACAAAAACAAATTAAACTAGCTAGTCACTGAAAATAAACACCCTTCCATTCGACCATGTAAACAGAGATGCGTACAACATTTCTGGGTGAAACTATACACGATCCACTCTCTGCCATTTTTACACCTTTTTCACTGCATTAAACAACATTCTACTTTAAACAACATTACGCCTGTGCAAATAACGTGGGTGTTTATAGCGCAGAGCAGACACGACGGATTCTTCCGTCTGATCCATTTTTAACACCGACCTGCCCCATTTTTATCATAGAATTTGCAAAATCGGAGTCAAAGAAGGGCCCGAACAGAGCTCCCAGCAACCCAAAGTAGGAGTCGATGAATGGTCTCGTAGAATCATCTGCATACAGCCTCGCATCAGACTCCAACACGCCGTATCCCTCCCTCACATTCGCCAAAAACTCCTTGTCGAACTGCAATTCCGACCCTCTGTCAAGAGACACCCGTAAATTTACGTTTCCGTCTTTGGGACAAATCTCTCTCAGTTCCGTCAAATATTCGGGATTGATCGACGGATCTGCGTCGCCCTCCGTGCCAAAATTGTAGAGGCGGTCTTTCACGAAGAAGCACGCAGTCGTCCCAATTGTGTGCGCCGCTGCAAGCAATCCAGATTACTTTAATTCAAAAACAAACCAACATTTGGAAGAGGATTATTGAGAAAAACGGGTCATATTACATGCTTACCATTGAGAACAACGAGATCCTGAGTAGAGAGGCCTTTTGCAGCAAATTTACGCTGGAGAACCTGTACCGAGTCCGTCGGGTCCGGCATGTCAAACGCGTCATGGGCGGACGAAACGAGTCCGTCTCTTCGCCCGGTCGGCACCGCGTAGTCAGGCCCGTTGCTCTATTTAGAAAACACAGACAGGGGCATTATTTTAATTACAATTTCAAATGGAGACGAATATTTTAACGGTCATTTGGCTTACCAGGGATACGGCATCTCTGGCAGCCAGCGCGACAATATCAGCGCAGGAAACGATCCCTGGACAAATAGTTTCAAGCCGCGTCTTGGCTTTCTCTATCACATCGAATCCGCGTAGTCCCGCGTGACCCGCTGCATTTCGCTCGGCGTTTGCACCGGCAATCAGGACAGACCCATCACACCCCTGCAAGACAGAACTTATTAAAACTAGATGTTTAAAAATAGAGGAGGTAGAAATTCCGACCGTTGTAGTCCATGCTATCATTATTTGTGTTTTCAGTTAACCTGAGATAACCATTCCCAATTAATAACACAAAATAAATCTTTCAGAGACTGCGCGAAGATTGCTGATATAAATCATTTCCTGCAATTTATATTCAACAAAATACATGAACTATTTCCTCCATAATGTGAATTGAAATTATATTCTTTGGACTGGACCCTCAAAACTTTAAATCTAAGAGGGGGGCTACTCCTTCTATTTGTATGGGAAATGTGGTTCAATGTTTTAAACAACTATTGCTGATACTAAAACTCAACAAAATTCTTAAAATTTCTTGCTATATTATAGGGAGAGGATTTAAGTCCCATTAAGCACTCGGGGGCACAATAAAACGCAGTTGCTTATAAATTTTAGTGAATTTTTGTGACACTTGGCATTTCAATTTAAGATTTCCTCTCAAATTTTCTTTCTAATAATTTCTTTGGGATTCCTCCGACCATACGTTTTTTAGTGCTAAAGACTCTTATTTTATATCTCCACATAAAATAAAAATTCATGGGACCCTATTAACCCTAAAATATCATATTTTTTTTTCTCCCTCAACTGCTCAAAAAATTAAATGAGTACACATTGTGAATATATACCAAGTACCTATTCTTGAGTAGTTGAATTTACAACCAGATTTTTAGGTTACGCTGAGTTTTGTAATATAACAAATCAATATTATTTATATATCATTAAATTATAAACTAGAAAAAAGTTCTATATTTAATTAACTATTATATATATATATATATATATATATATATAATGGCTGTTAAATTTAACCCCTGTTAGTCACATTCTTCTTCTCATATAAGTGACATTTTACTAAATCATCAACATTAGTTATGACAACATTTGATTACTTCGCAAATAATTATTATTATGTAATAATTGTTATCAGTTTTATCAAAATACTGTTAATAAATGTTAAAAACGACAGATGTTGTATTGTTTCAAGCGTGAATGCGTAGAAGGATGGTGGGACAAAGGAATTGGGAGGAAGAAATTGTGGGTTTTAAACTGGCTGCTAAGTTGACTGGAATGATCAATTTTTTGTACATATTTACATTGACTGTGAACCTGCACGATTAATAGACACCACTGTAATATATAAACGTAATAAAATTGTTTAGTTTCATGACTATGTACAAACTTCAAAGACTTATTAACATAACTATTCAAGGACTCTGACGCTGGGTATCTCCTTGTGATAATTTCAGTGTGGCTTATTCTGTAGGCCAATCATAATATATTATTTTGGTAATGGGTAGGACTCGAACCTAAGACCGCTTATGAAAATGTTGAGGGAGTGTACCACTGATCAGTACAACTTTAAAAAGTAGAGATTGGCTTCCAACAGAGAGAACATCCAAATCGGGTACCAAACCTGGACAAAGCAGTCATGGTAATGGAGGCGAAGAAGCGATGATGCAATCTTTGGATCTTCGCGGACGTGCTCTTCGACCGTAGACCTCACAACAGACTCTGCATTCGAACAAGTAGAGGAATAAAATCCTACCTCTACGTCCCACGCCCAACCCTACTATAATCCAAAGCTGCAGAAGGCCGCAATGTAGTTGAACCAAATGCTTTCCCATCATATAGCCTGAGAAATAAATAGCAGCTTACACAATCTGCACAGTATTGCCTACAGAAGAGAAATAAATAAACATATAGCCTTAGCAGCGTCCAGGCTCCAGCTATTCCATATTAGCCATATGGGCATCCAGCTAAATGTGGCAGCCAAAAAGAAAGATCCGCTTTTGTTACTATTTTGCCACTTATGTTAATGGCGGACAGGGTTATAGACAGCAACCTCATTCATATAGTCTAGTGGATTTATTATTGGATTTATTATTCATTGGTTTACCAATCAGCATTACAAATTTATGTGATGTCTAAACTGAGGGTTTATACCCATACAAAGTAAAAGAGATTTGGCAGGCCAGTGTTCATTTTGTTTCAATTTTTTTAAGGAGACAGTGCCACGTGGAGAAAACATTTCTGCGTGGCACTTTGTCAGCTAATCTTCCCCCAAATCATGGTCAAGAACCGCGACCTTGTACGCTAGGAATCATGAAATCGCGTTCACTGAATTGATTTATTCTGTCTTTACTTCATACGAACTCTGAAAGCTGTGAATGTCACGGGAAGGATATCTCCACATGGGGACCATCAATTTTGTCTTTTTGTCTTTGCACAAAAATTCCACGCGGAAAATGTCGTTGTGATGGAAGTCAAGGACCATAGCTATCAGTATCAAAGTCTTGTTATTTTACCATATTTTCCGAGGGATCCCAACTTTTCCTTCTTTAAATAACTAATATAGCCACCAAACCCGTTGGTTATTGGTTGGTGGGGGGGGGGGGCTGTGACCACACAAACTTCAAGATGGGGTGCCACCCTTCAGGCTTTGGGCATCGATACGACACACTCAACTTCAAACAAAATTTATTTCTATGCACTATCAATCACACGTGGGTTGTGCAATGCAGACATTGAAAGGGATGAAAATTGAATATGCACGAACAAAAAGTTTAGGAGAAAAAGGTGGCATAGGAGGCAAAGTGGGGTAGCGGTTTGGAATAATTTAGGGCATGCATTAATAATACGGGAATGTATGTTGGGATAAATGTTATTGAGGAAAAGCATGCAAAAAGAAAAGGGTTCGAATGAGAAAATTGTTATAGGGAAGCATATGGAAAGGAGGTCGGAAGATGCACATATTTATTTACATTTCATAATTAAAAAGAAATCATTAATTTTTATTAAGTATTTCTTTTTTGTTTGTATTAAAAGCATCCACTTCAAAAATTATAGGAAAGAAAATAATATTTCCTTGGAAACTAGACTTGCCATAGCTATCATTATTCTTTCTATGTATGGATGTAGATGAACATTTAATGACATTGTAACGCGATAAAAATGTTGACATTTTTCGCACCCCGTGCGAAAGGTTAACTCGAAACTTTAAATTTCTCATATTGAACGGGTTAGAGGTTTGACTAGGTTGGGACAACCATCTCGGAAGAGAATAAAGTTTTAATTGCTTGGTTTTGGACAAAATTATAATGCCATGTATTTAATCAGCAACTGAAAGTGTTGTCCCAGAAGGCAACACCTTGCGTATACCCACCTCTCCGATGAACCGTCTTCAAGAAAATAATGCCATAGCCTTGGAAGACTGCTCTAAAGCCTTGGAAGACTGCTCTAAGGCCTTGGTAAAAGGTAGGAAATATGGATAAGCAGGGATTCACATTCTGAAACATCAGTTTTAGATGATGGCTTGAAGCATGGAAGGTACAATTTTACAAATAGCTTTGCATTACCAGTTGAGCGTAAAAAGGTATGATTGAATCGAATTTATTCCCATGATTAAGTGAATTATTTAGGTGTATTGAATTGTACAAGTTCATTAATTATCCATTCAAATGAAGAAAAGTATAGAAAGGAAAGACATACATCTCATTACGCGAAAATAATTCATTTGTTCATGAGGAATAATTATGCATATTTCATCGCACAAGCCATGAGAAATAAGTCTGAAATCAAGTGCATAAAAGAAAATACATGTGTGTAAAGCTATGAGTAAAAGAGAAAGGGATATCCATCATTCCCTATTGAGATGGATTCTCCCATTTGTTTTCAAGTTGTCCTTGCCGCTCCTCCTCCCCATCTTTAGCAGGTACCTGAAAGAGAGAAGAAAATTCATGTCAGAGCACCGGATTTCCATGTCCATTGTACTCACAGTATTAAACAAATGGATTTTCTTAAGATGAGCTTGTATTTAGGAGTATAGAAGAAAATTCATAAGTAGAATATCAATTTCAGTACGTGTGTGCATGTATACTTTGCTTAAAGCTAAATCAAATGAAGCAAGAACTACCACCTAAAATAGTTCTACAATTTAGCTAAAACAAAGCATAAACACCATCATGATAAGAATTAAACAAGGGTTAGATGCTAGCATTTATCAATACAAACTTTGAAACTAACAATGCTAAATATCTAAACTCCTCTATTCTCTAACAACAATAAATGAATGGACCTAAGTAAGTTCCATGGCTATCAAATAGTTGTCCTTAATGCTCCAAGACCTAGGAATGGGGGCTATCAAAGTTGGGCTATAAGACCCTTTTGACACCTCCCATATGACCCAGCACATTAAGAAAGAGGCTTACTCTTCAAGATGATGAACCTCTCAAAAGGGCAGGTGCAAGCTCTTAGTCTCTTTGCTATATGCTTTGGCATTTGCTCTCTTAGAAAGTTTAGGTGTATGTAAAAAGGTAGGTGGAGGGCTCTTTATATAGCCCAAAGGATAAGGATTCAACACATTCTCATGAATGTTGGGATAAGGTAAAACATGATTAGGAATGGATAAGGTTGCTTTATTAAAGGTAACCTTACTTTAGAAGGGTTTAATACATGTTTAGCAAGTCATGGGAGTTGGGGGGTATTTTAATTAATCAAAGGTGATTAATTATAGGTAGGTGTAAGCTTATAGAAAGCCATTAGAAGAATATTAGTGCGATTTAGGCTATTAAAAGGGGATTAAATCAATTAAATATGATTTTATTGGTTAAATGGAAGGGAAAGCTAATTAATTAATAATAATTAATTAGTCTAGGTAGAAGGGGTGATTTATTAACGGAAGGTCGTTTAATTAGGGGTATTTGTTGGATAGGCAACTTAATTAATTAGCTTAGTGTAATTAATTAATGATGATATGAGGGAAAATGAGTGCCTTTGATGGATATGTCGTTGATTTGTGAGAAAGGGGATAATTAGCAAAATTTAAGTATTTAAATTGCTTGGGCGTAATTATAGGTGTCTACATTTTTCCCCTCTTTGGGGTGGCATAAGTGATGCCACTTCAAAGATAGTAGACAAAAGAGATTTTGAAGAGATGGAAGAAAATTAGTAGGAGGGAGAGATGCCCCGTCGAGTGTCGATGGGGTGATAGAAGAACTCGATCATGATCGAAAAAGGTGAGAAGTAGGTAGAAGAATGGGGACGAGGCAGGATGCCCCGAGGAGAGGGAGAAGTAGGGGTGAAAGAGAAGTGGTGCAGAAGAAATATGGATGAGGGGAGACAAGAGCTTAAACCTCTAGCCGCTTATTTGTTTGGAACAATTTGATGTCATCATATTGCCATAGGAACTACATCATCGGTCCTTATGAAAATATAAGCATACGACAAAGGTAGAATGACATGAAAAGCCATACTACGAACAATTGTCCATTGCTGAAAGTACCAACTCCACGTAGCATACAATAATGCAATGCAATACGAGAAGGAAACAAGCTCATATAACAGGGGAAAACAAGTACGAACACACATATCTAACCCAACAACAGTAAAGACAGTTGTATAAATGTTTTGTTATCAGTGCTTGAAGAGATCCACAAGTTTGTGATTGACGACAAGGTTAAAAATGATGCCCCAAGCAAGGATACATGCAAGGGGGAATGAAAATGGACACGGGGTCCATGAAAAGCATTTGTGCACAACGAAACAGCACCAGGCAACCAAAAGTGCCCCAGAGTACTGACGAAGCAAGAAGCTAGCTTTTGTGAATGGTTGTGAATCCAGTGGATCTGCGAGTCATATTAATCGCGGAATATGTGAGACAAACCAACAGGATATGGAGAAAAATACCATGCGCAAGACACAAGTTTCAGCCGTAAGAAGCAAGTTACCATTTTGTAGGGTGTTTTACTTTTTAGGAATTTTTTGAAAATTTTTGCCTTGTTTTTAGATTTTTTTGATATATATATATATTGTTTTTGTTGTTTTCTCGAAACAATGTTTCTATTGTTTTTTGTGTTGTCTGAAACAATTTTCTATTGTTTTTTGTGTTTGGTGAAACAATTTTCTATTGTTTTTATGTTTCTCAAAACAAGGTTTCTATTATTTTTGTGTTTTGTGAAACAATTTTCTATTGTTTTTGTGTTTTTAATAGTTTTCCAAAGCTATGTGTAGGTAACCAAGAAAGCATGGATGCCCCCAGCGTTAGGTGGGGAATATACAAGGATAGAAGCCACGTGCTTATGAACAAGAAGGTGAATTCGTTGAGTTGCCCCTAGTGTAAGATGGGAAATAACGAAAGACCACGTCCCTTACAGACGAATAGAAGAAGGCAAAGCCGGATCAAGGCTGGACTAGATGGTGTGTAGAAGGAAACTCGAAGGTAGAACCAGGTCCAGGACAAAGACAACTACCCTTCTAATACAGCATGCTTGTGAACAACGAATCCTCCCGAGGTGCCGGAAACCGGTTTTCACCCAAGGACTTGTCCAAAGTGCCACAATTGTGTGGTTTTCACTAGTGGACGACCTGTTTTCTCTTTTTCTTTTTTTTTGATGTATTTGATTTTTTTGTTTTTTTTTTTGATGTTTTTATATTTTTTTTTGTGATTTTATGACCTTCTTATGCCATGTTTAGGCATAAAACCTCTTAAGATGCATGGCATTCATGGGCTCCCGGAGCTCATCACCATTGGGGTGAGCTAACTTGTATGCCCCTGTGCCATACTGGCACTATGACATAGGGTCCTAACTAGTGTGGTTCGAACTTCCCTTTCTTTTCTCGCTCTGCTCTGGTGTTGAACTAGTTCTCCTTCATAACTAAATCACCCACCTCAAACTGGCAAGGGATGATTCTCTTGTTGTAGTTGCGGGAGATTCTGTGTTGATTATACTTTCAGGTGATTAATAGCGCGAATGCGCCTCTCATCCAGGAGCTCTAACTCAGCCAATCTTGCCACTCGGTAATCTTCATCCTTATCCAAATAGTCCCAAAGAGAAATTCACAGGGATGGGAGTTCAATCTCTAAAGAGATGATAGATTCTGTCCGAACACGAGGGAATATGGCGTCACAAACCCGTAGGAGCGCGAATTGATGTTCGGTAGGCCCAGAGGCTGGGTGGATTTGTAGGTGCCAGTTTCGACCAGTTTGCTAACCATCTTCTCAATTATCCTTACCAAAGTCTTGTTTGTTGCCTCAGCTTGTCCATTACCCTGAGGGTAATATGGTGTGACCATTTCAATCTGATTGGAACCGTTGCAAAGACCTTTCACAGTTTTGTTCTTAAAATGACTTCCCATTATCTGTGACATGGCTGCAGGGATACCATATCGGCAATGATGTGATCATGATGAATTTAGAAATCTGTGCTCCTGGACATAGGTTAAGGGACAGCCTCCACCCATTTTGTAAAGTATTTTTGTAGCTGTGATGATATGTGTATGACTATCAGATGAGTAGGAGTAAGCTTCCCTATTAGATCAAGTACCAACTTGGAGAATGGCCATGGGGTAGTGATTTGTTGCATGGTTGGCAATGGAACATGGATTGAAATTTCCATACTTTTGGCATAGCACACATTTTCTAACATAATGACAACAATCAGTTTCCATGGTGGGGCCAATAGTAACCTACTCTTAACAGTTTCTTAGCCAGACCATTCCGTTTGTATGTGCTCTGCAATACTCCTTGGTGTACTTCTTTAATTACCTGGATTGACTCTGGCACATCCAGACAACGAACAGATTCCCATCATAGCCACGACGATAAAGTGTACCTCATAACAGGGTGTAACGGGCTATTTGGTGAATTAGGCTTTGCTTTTCAGAGCGGGAGATTTCGGAGGGGAATGTACTGTCCATTAAGATAGGTGAAAATGGGTTCATTACCACGGTGAATGGGGACCAATAACCTCACAAGCCAAGCAAGATTCTGGCATGTCATACGCGGGCTGGCGTAGATTTTCTATGAAGAATGGCATAATCATTGTTCCCTGGTGGAATACGAGCATAGATCCCACCGTTGCCATAGGCATCTGCCGATCTATTCTGTCGCTCTTGGGATTTGCTCAAAGGTAAGTGCGCACAAAATAATCCTTCAAAGTTTCCACAACGTCTTAGAAGGTAGAGCTTGTCTCCTTACTTTATACTCATCATTAACCTGTTGATGATTAGCTTGAATCACCTACAACTTCACATGTTGAATTTCCATTGAGGGATAGCTTCATCCCTGCCAATGAGTGCTTCATTAATCCGCAAATATTGTTAATTCAAGGGAAGGCCGGTGGAACAGCCTGTGGTATAGGACACCTGAAGGAGTAATAAGGACCACTCCTGCACATGAACCTGAAACGTAAAAGATCCAGCAAAGAGTATTGCCATTACGACAGATTCTCAAATGTAGAGTAAAGATGCATGGAGAGATCCAGAGACTCAAAGTTTTTGGGCTTTGCACAAGGTGGCTTCACGCTAGCTAGTTCGCAAGTACCTCTTGTCCTTTAATTATTTTTGATGACAAAATTCTATCAAAAATCACTGAGGTAGAATGATCAATTAACCATTCTACCTGTGAAGGGGGGGGCGGTTTTGGACAACAAATACTTGAGTGGGACGACCTTGGATATGAGCTTTGTCTTATTAGTATTTAGCAGGGTAATGGTGAATTATGTAAGCTTAAAAAACAACAGAGCCAAGCAAGCCTCTCAATTGACATAGGCAATGAGGGTGCGACTAAGATAGTACACTACTTTCTCTTTATGGCTAAGGTTGTATTGGGCGAGCAGTGCACCAATAGCGTATTGCGGAGTAAAAATATAGAGCAGAGAAAAGTGGTTCTCCCGGATGAGAGGCAGGCATGAGGACAGGTGGATTATCCAGGTACTATTTAAGAAAAGCAAAGGCTTGATGTTGCTCGGGTCCCCAGATGAAAGTGACATCCTTCTTAAGAAAATGAGTGAATGAGTGACATTTATCTGCAAGCTGGGAGATAAAGTGGCGAATGGATTGAATTTTCCCCTGCAAGCTACGCAGTTTCTTGATATTCTCAGGTGGAGGCATTTATGTGATGACAACACACTTTAGCAGGGTCTACCTCAATACCTCGTCTTAACAGATGAAGCCTAATAGTTTCCTAGATAGCACACTGAAGACACACTTCTTTGGATTCAAGCCTAATTTTGTATTCACGTAGGCATTCAAAGATACGCCACAAAATGATAGGATGATCCTCTCTTGTTTTGGAATTTCCCAGGATGCCGTCTACGTAGTCTTCCATGATGTCATGAATCATATCATGAAATATTACTATCATGGCCCGCTGATAAGTTGCTCCCGCATTCTTAAGGTGAAATGGCATCACATGATAATAGAAGGTGCCCCAAGGAGTTGTGAAAGTTGTTTTTTGTTGGTTTTCCTCAGTGATCTTAATTTGATTATAACCCGAAAATCCATCCATAAGCGATAGCATTTCGTATCCTGCGGTTGAGTCAACAATCATGTCAATGTTGGGCAATAGAAAGTCATCTTTAGGGAAAGCTTTATTGATGTCCCTAAAATCTGCACAGATTCGGATACCGATAGGTTCTTCTGGACAGGAAAAAATGTTCGATATCCATTCAGAATAATCAATTGGCCTAATGAATCCTACTGTAAGCAACCTTTCCAACTCTACTTTAACTAACAAGGCCACTCTTGGGTGCATCTTTTGGAGCTTATGTTTGATAGGCTTAGTGTCTGCGTGCACAACCAAGTTTGTGCACGACCAAATTTGGATCTAAGCCGGGCATGTCTTTGTAAGACCATTTGAACACATCAATAAACTCTCACAGTAGCATCATGAACGTCTTTTGTTCTCTAGCCAGAGTGATGCTCCCAATTTTACTATCTTGGGATCTTCTTCGGTACTAATATTGACATCAATGGTTTCTTCAACTAACAATTTTGATAAATCCTCCATACGCGTAGAATGGGGAGGTAGGTTGAGATCTTCATCCAAGGATGTCTCTACGAGATTTTTATCCTTGGCATGGTCACTTTGTTTGTCCTTTGATTTTCTTATTTGTTTGTCAGCCAGTGCCTCAAAGAGGTTTTCACTGTGTGACTTGGACTTCGACTTTTTGCCGAGGCTTTTCTTTAGAACTCTTGCCCTCACTTTTCTTTAAATTTTGTTGACCATGAAGTTCATCCTCCTCGCCGAAAGTAGGCATAGGTGTCTAAGTTAATAAAGAAACCCTTCTTGTGATCTCCAATGGGAATTGTATCCCTTATGCCCATGAACTCTGTAATAGCCTCGTCATTCTCGAATAAATCTAGTGGCATGTGACGTTGTTGGTCCCATTCAACAAGGGAAGGGTACACAAGGTCAAGGATTGGTTCAGTGGGGTTTATGGTCAGGACAACGTTATTCATGAAAAGGTTCATGGAGGCCAGATCCTCATATTGGCTACAATAGGAATCTGTGTCACTGTCTAGATAATCAGAGCCATCCTCACGCTCTGAACAAGTTGCATCTTGATCATTAGGGTGTGTGCCCATAAGGGTGAATCCCGATGCCATATCTTTTAATTTTGAAATGGGGGAGAGGGACTGGTTCCCTTTGTCCTTGTTCATTCTTACCACATCCTAGGCCTTTGTAGCCCATGGAGTACATACATCTGCTAGATGAATTCTAGATTTTTCATATTCCAGGGTTTGATAACAAGATGGCTGAGTGTCCTCAGGGACCTAAGTAGTAGGTGGATCAAGAAATTTTTCCTCAGCTAACAAGCCTCCAAGTAAGAACAACCCAATAGTGTGTTCCTCTCTAGGTCTTCCTGAAGCGGTAGTTGGGTTGACCTCTAGTCTTGGGCGACAAGGAGAGAGTCAGAAACCAAGAGTGCTTGTTGTACATTATACTCCCCACAGCCATATTCTAGGATTTTCATCTCCCATGAATTAAATGGAGATGTTGAAGTAGATGCCCCATGAGTGCAAGAACTAAGAGAATTTGAATCTACTTGAGATTCCATGGCCTCAAAAAAGAGGGATAACTATATCTGTGGAGGGACATGCGTATGTACCCTTTCGTGCAAAGCTATTAAGAGCTCTACAATGAGCAAAGGGATCTGAATCTCCTGGTATTGTAACCGTATGTCCCTCATGCTTCAGCTTGATGCATTGATGAAATGTTGATGGCACACTTGCAAAAAGACAAAAATTCCCCTTTATAAAATGGCAAAACTTTCACAGGTGACACGACAAAAATTTACCTCTATAAAAGCACAACTTTATGAAGGCAAATGACAAAAATTCCTCTTGAAAATGGCGAACCTTTTTACATGTCAACATGACAAAAATCCCTTTGTAAAATGGGTGAAAAAAGGCTAATTCTTAAACAAATTGATTTCTAAAAGGGTGTTTTGGGCTATTCAAAAAAATTCAAAACTCCTTGGGGCCAAACAAAAGTTTTTGTATTGGTTACCTACAAATGCCCTTATCAATTGTAGGTAACCGATCCATAAAAAAATGGTAGTAGTCCAGAGATCCGTAGCGAGTAGTTCTGAGTTTGGTTGAAATTTTCTCGGTGGTAGTTGGAGTACAGTGTAGTGAACTCATGGAGATTTGTTAGAGTCTGGAGGAGAGGAGATAATATTTGGAGAGTGCTTGTACTCTTTTATTGAAGAGTTGGTTGTACTCTTTTGGTATTTAATATGAAATCTCTATCTTGGTGGATGTTGTAGCCCACATTAGGGAACCATGGTACATGTTGTGTTATGTGTGTGTCTTTATTTTGATTGACATTTAGTTTATACTTCCACTATCTAGAGATGTTAGGGAATGGTTAGATCCCGTGTGAGATTTTTTTTGTTTATGAATATAGTTCATCCGCTAGTCCCGAATTCCTGACATAAACAGATTGGGACATACTTATAAGGCACATGTATGGGTCGGAGCCTATTATTTAGCCTCTCTTGATGTAAAACCAGATTGTGAATTCTCAAGCATTGCTTTTATGACCTTATTTAAACATCTCTACCAATGCAAATTGATGTGAGCTTAACAATCTTTTTTACATCACGATCTCTCCAATTTTAGTGTGATGCTTTGGAATTATCTGGTCTACCGTCACTAGCTAATCCATGAACTTAAATATGGGAACTATGGATCTTCCTATAGCGAATTCCTTATGGAAACGTTCTTATTTCTTGGTGAGAACCCCACAACCATTACATCCATCACCCTCCTATTTACATTATGGAACCATGATAAAGGAAAAAAGGTGTTGCTTGTACATATTCTCACCCCCTCCACATGTGATCTACTTGATTATCCCCATCTTTATCAAAAGTCAAAACCCTGGATGCTCATATCAAAAGTTTTCTTATCCAAAAGAAGATTGATCCCTCGAAGGAAAACTATTCAAATAAAGAAGAAATTGTCAAATGTATTGAGTGATCCCTCGAAGGATAACATCATGCATATATCATCCATGATCTAAATAGTGAAAGTCCAAATCAAAGAAAAACTCCTAATTATAGACCACTCCCTTGAATGATGGCTACTTTATCATAGCAGTGAAGGATTCCAAAATTGATCAACCTTCTTTAATATTAAAAGAAAAAGTAAAGTAAAATATCAAAAGAAAGTAAGGATCCCTAGAAACCTTCTTGCATCAATAAAATTCTCCCATGTCCTATAAACTTCCCACATTGATCAATTTGTGCCTTTTTCTCAAATATATGGCATATATCTATGATTACCACCTAAGGAGAACATATTTCCCCAAACAATCTTCATATTAACCCCATTTTCATGTCTATAGTTGATTTATATACACACTTTCCATCTTCCTTACATGATCTTGAATGTGAGTAACTATCATTAGTCATGTGTTAACACCTATCATTGGTTGCTGATGAATTTATCTACATTTGTCCCTCTCACTCTTTTTCTCTTATCCAGTTCAAGAACATATGTCTATGTACATTCCTTTATCTGTGAAGAAGTTCTTCCACAAGATTATGGATCACCCTGTTCGGGTTGTGCTCTTTCCCTCCCTATACCAACTTTTACATCCATATTGAATCCATCAATTACATCATGTTATCTAAACCTGCCATGTATCCCTAAAATATACTCAATGTCCACATCACTCTTCATCAAATAAAAACATTTCTTATATCAACATCTACACATACATATATCCATCAATCACATACACATCTAAATCCATAAAATATATTCTAATCTAAAACATATCATATGTACCATATTAAAAAAAAATTCACATTAATATATCCATATCAATATATATCATCATACATCTAAGATCTAATCTAATCATCACGTCAAAATAATATAAATAAAATATTACATCATCAATATGCATCTAACATATAAAATTAACCATCATAACATATACATTTAAGTTTGAAAAATATAATCATGTATATATAATGATAGAAATAGATGATATATCCATCATAGGCCTATCTGGGATCTATCCTAACAATATGTACATTGGGTCTATCATGTTCACTTAGTGAATGTACATTAGATAGTAAAAAGTTTCCAGTGAAGGCGTCTATCCACTCTCTGCACCTCCCTCTCTATCTTCATCATGCTTTGGTTGTGCCATGCTCGAGGTACTCCCTGAGACCACCGATTTTAATGCTCTCCTCCCTTCTATATATTCCACATATCAAGGTACCTCAAGTAATATTGATGTCACAATGCACTCGTAATATAGCACCTCCACTCCTAGAGTCGCATAGTTCTCCATCGACATGGTCCTAGGTGGAGCCATTTTTCCTACTTATTATGTAGCCATTTTTCATAACTTGTGGAAAATAAATAACCTCCACCATCTCTTCCATCTGCCCCTATACACATCAAATCCTACTTATAGCATACAAATCCATATCTAAACAAAGACATGTTGGGAAGTCTCAGTATGGCCTCCATCACACATCATATACCTATATTCTTCCCAATCTATCCCTATAGCAATCCTCATCCCATGCATCCATATCCTAATGAGTCTCATGGAATCCCTAAAAGCCTAATCATTTCTATGTTCTTGTATGCCCAACAATGTAACAAGAATCCCACATATAATCCAAATTTCTAATTTGTCACATACATCCAGAGCTTGTGATAGACCTGAGCTAGTAAGGAAGCCTTGAATGAAAATATTATCCTATTTTGTACCACATTTGCTAATATACTTGCTAGTGTCTATGGGGAATCTAGCTTCCCATAAATGCGGTAGAGCGTAACATGTGCTAGATATTATTATCAAGCATATAAATTTTCTCCTCAGCATCCTGACATCATATTGGGACTCTATATAGAATTCCCCTAAACTATACTCAATACGTTGAGCATCATCCCTAAACAATCACCTCAGCACATCCATCCTCTTGTCTGATTTGATTAGCTCTAGAGGTTCCACCTATATTGGAAGCCTCAATATATGGTACATGTCCTATAAAGTGACCGCCATATCCCCAGTCCTGAAAAAAAATGTGCTAGTACTCACATACCATATTTCAATCAGTTTGATCATCAATCCCACATCTCTCGGTATCCTTTTGGTAGTGCTAGAATCCACCCAACCCCACTGCGACTATGTTATCCCACTTCACATAAGTTACATCCCTCATGATCCAATCATACAAAATCAAGAATCTGTCTCTAAGGTATAAAGTATCTCTGACCTGTAAAACCCAATCCAACAATCACCCATTTAGTATTCAATCGTCAAAAAAAAAAATCTATCTATTATAGTCATTTATCTCCCATTTCTAGCTTGTCAACGCTAACCCACTCAAGTAAATGCCCCTTTTTTTCCCCTAGTTAACAATTTTGTGATCAGATCGACGTCTCCTTTCCCTAGTGGATGGTGATCGTGCCCAATTGTCATCGAATGACCCTTGAGTGACTATCAAAATATAGAAAATTGAATGAAATTTTAAAAAAAACCAATTAAAACTTAAAAAATAAAGCTATGGTTTCATTACTGACCAGCCTCCGAGTCCTATGGCATTTCCTCATTGCTCCACCATCCTTCATTGCTCTCAAATATCTGATCTTCTCTCTCAGAGACACCTCAATTTTCACAAATTAGACCATCCAAATAATCCTTTTAGTCGATTCAAACACTTATATAGCCACAACCCCCATTTTCCATTGATTTTCCCTAGTCGCCATCCACCCAACCCTCCTTTACATCTTTTAGCCTTTTCATCCAATATGCTCATCAAATTATCTCTTTATACACTTTTGATTTGTGTATCACCCATAACAGAAATTTTCTCACCTTTATCATCTCATCTATCATCCCTCTCTATGGCCATCCTTATTTTTCCTCATGGGGCATCATCTCCCATCTCTGTCCCTCTAGGACACATATTTTCCCTCTACCTCATGTCTAAAATACAACACAAGTCTTTTTCCATAATTTATTTCCTGGTCATTGTTTTACCATCCTCCCTTTTGTTTTCACATAATTTGATGTATACCTCCAACTCGTTAGTCTTGTGGTTTAAGCATCCATCTGAGTTGTTTCCCATTGGATTCCCTCCATCTCACAATGATTTCTGCAGATCCACATTGTAGTGCCCACTTTTACACACCCAATTTGCAACAGTAAAATACTAGGATAATTTTTTTTGACTTACATTGCTCACTACACACAACACAACAAGGGCTCCAAGTACAGAAACTTGACTCGCATATGACAATCACATAAGTCATTGAATCACATAGATACATGGAAACAACATAGGCATGTCGATGCCACACTTTTCCCAATGAAAGCCCAACCACAAAAAAAAGACTCAAGGATAGACTAACCCACAACACATATTTTCTTTAATTGTATTTTACATACGATTAACATTCTAAGAACATTATTGTGTAAGAATAACCTTCTCCTTTTCCCATCTACAGAAAATTTAAGTTCATTCCACATTTAATTTTACATTTCGACCATTTTAAGTTGGCTTCGTATTCTTTACAAAATTTTCCATAACTTGCATTCTTATTTGTCATAATTCAAAAGCATATAAAGTACTTAATTATCTTGTCCTTATGTTAAGAATATTCTTCTCAAACATATATTCAATGTCTACCTTTTTACTCTTACATCTCAAGTGAATATGACTTGGTGTCCATATAGCAATATTAGGATTTAATGGAGTTTTAGATACAAGATAGCTTATTACCAAAAGATTCCTCAATCACGAAATAGTGATTTCCCTTCCACAATTATTCTAATTCAATGACTAGAGGAACTCCATTTTGGTTTATATATGTATTTTGTTTCTCAAAGGTTGATCAAACCAAGGCAATTCATATTCTTTGATACAAAGGAATATATTTAATTGAATTATAAGGTCCCCAAAAGTGGCATTATTCCGAACCTCAATCTCTTTCTTTTTTTTTTACTCTTATAGTGCTTTATTTTATACGTCACATTATGGTCTTATTATTTTTAGTATGTCGTGTAAAAGAGTTATGAAATGTTTGTCTAACCCCTTGAAGACCTATATGATTAAGAGACTTGAAGCTACACACAAACCCCAAGTTAACATCCAAATCAACTGAGTTTTAGATATATACCAACTTCACCTAAGCGTCTACCCCTCAACTATAAATGAGGTTTAAGCGAGAGGAAAAATTTATGCTAAACCACGTTCAAAGAGGCAAAGGTGTTATGTTTAGAGGAACCAAGGTAACCCATTTGACTTGGCGGAGCTAAGGGGTTCATTAATAAGAGTTTAAGACCTAGAACAACTAAGTCACAACCTCCATCTATGTCATCTAGATCCAACATTGATTTCATTCAGTGAAGAACTCAAATTTAAAATCTATCTTCAGATGACAAGGTAGTCCGCTAGGCTACGAAGGAGGTGTTAGGTCTACATACTCTAAGAAAGGTTTGACTGTGCCGCTCCTATTTACCAGGTTTATGACAATATCACTAAACATACCGACTAAGACGATAAACCCATTCTCAAGCTCTTGTTTACTCAAGATAGGATATTTCAATTGAGTATAGGGTTTAAGTTCACTCTACGGTTTTAAATTTCATCTAGGGTAAAAAGTAACACTCATGAAAACAAGTTATACTCCGATATGGAAAAAGGGTAGAGTGTTTCAATTTAATTCTCTTTATTACATTTACAAGGTATGAATGCACAAGATGAATCATTAATCATTTAGTGAACACTAAATAAGCACTACAAGATATTACTTCAAATTTATTTACCTTATATAAATATCAAACCCTTTTTACCATTTTTACTATGAATCAAATTGAACCTATGATTAAATACACATTTCCTAGAGGCCCTTGAAACTGACATCTCATACATATCAACAAATCATCAAAAATAACCTTATGAAACATGAGACTACATTATACATTTATTCATTTAACAATGAACTATATAGATTACAATGATAAATAATTAATTACAGATCACATTTTCGTCGTCATTCTTTCATCCTGCAAATACCACATGAGCATGATATCAGTGATAAATCGTTGGCATGGCATCCACCCTAATCTAACATAATTATCATTTTTTTAGTTTTCCCATTTACATATAATAATAATTACAATTTGCAAGAGAAAGAAAATTTTTAGAGGCATGTATTTCAATCATATCATTTTACTTCATTTTGTAACCCAGGAGAGAGAAAAAGAAGGGAAGAGAGAGAAAATACCATTTTTTCAAAAGTTCTATTTCACACAAAAAGTTACACTAGAGTTTTAAATAGTTATTTGCATGTGTTAAAAGTTTCCAGGGTGGTTTGGCAACCCTACGAGGGTCCCGCAACTTTCTATTTTTACATTTTCTTACTAGCTACAAAACGTTCAAAACAAGCTCGAAGGCTAAGAAATCACTTCCAAAAGTTATCTTATGATGAGAATGTAGACCACGATTAACTTTCTATGTGTCCCTAGATATACCAAGAGCTCATAGCAATTGACGGAATTGGGAAAAAGTGAACAGTTTACGTTTGGCGGCTAGTTTTCCGGGGCTGCTTGTCGTAGATGACACAGTTGTAAATGAACAAAAGTTAGCTCGAGGGATTAGAAAACCACGTCCAAAAATGACGTTCGATGGATGAGCACAGAACAAGAAACTTCCTACTAGTTCCCCTATATAAGGAGAATTCATCAGAGTCGACGGGATTGAGAACTAGAAAATCATTTTCAAATGGTGATAAGTTTTCTAGAGTGACAAATCGAAATTGGTCTAGTTTGACCTCGTCAAACTGTGACCGGAGGCCTACAAATTTCTTTGCCAAACTATCTAGAAAAGTGTTCTTCCCTAGACTAAAAGTTTCATGCAATTGTCTAGTAAAAACAATAGAGGTTTGCAAAGACGTAAATTAATTTCTCTATCCATGTTTCAAATGGCAGTTCAAAACGAAAGCAAACTTTCTAGATTTGATAGCTTTGTACTGTTGTAAACCAGTGTAATAGGGATCCTATAAGAGCGTAAAAAAGATGACATATGTTCATTCGGGGTCAATCCAGAGGTCAAGGTGACACCTTACACAACCAGGTACACGAATGAAGCTTAACATGTCATTTTCAGAGTTACAAAGGGTACTTAATGAGTCTCTGAAAAAATGCAAAAATTAACTATTTGAACCGGGTGATGATCAACGTTATTAGTGGAAAGCCAATTTCGTCTAGTTGATAAAACAATGTTGTAGCGATCTAGTTGGGTAGGGAGTTTTTTGCATCACATCAGAATGAGGGTGGAAGTTCATGTTGTAATGTAAATGAGTATTTTTGACTTTGTGAGTTTTCGACATGACATTTCATTGTTTTTGCAACGAGTTAAAATAAACATTTAACTATATCAAAATCCTAATATTTTAAAATTCTATTAAATTGTAAAAGAGAACTAAAACATGAGAATTATGAGAGGTAAGGGAAGATGAACCATGCCCGGGAATGTTGAGTGAAATGGGGATAAGGGGATCCAAGTGGTTTACACTTGCGATCCATTGAGATCACAATTGTTGCCACATAATACTAGATAGTCACGTGAAAACATAAGCCATTCGTTGTTTTCCCATGTCTCATAAAAAAAGCCATTTTGTGTTTTCAAGTAGTCATCCCAATCCATGAGACTGTATTTTCTAGGTCAAACAGTTCACATGCATTTTCAACAAATCCATTTTGCGCATATCCCAATTTAAAACACTTATTTTCACGTAGCTAAGAGGGTGTTGAAAAAGGTTGTTAAGACTTGCTTTAAAACTACCAAATACATTTCCTTCAAATTTTCAAAGGCCTTTACAACAAGCTCATCTATGAATACCCTAAAACCATTGCATTCCATGAGATGAAATATCTGAGGCATGTCTTGAATACACTTCCACATTTTTCATGCATATCAACTATGACACTTGCAAGTACAAAATCTTACAAAAAACTAGATTCTATTGTTCATACCCTGTTCCAAAGCTTCCACGTTTTACACGATGGTCTGTCAAATTGTTTCCAGCAACGACACCAGATAGACTCTTCTATCTTTTATGCTTTGATAGAAGTCCACGCAGGTCTTGGGCATGTTTTTTTAAGACACAGGTTGGGAGGATACTGGCACAGGCCACAGTAACCAAGGCATTCCATGAGATGAAGTATGGTGAGGAATTTCCTTGGAACAGCGAAAAAGGCACCCTTAAGCACATTGGTTTGGGTAAAAAAAAAAGCGGCCCTAGCATGGTGTGAAATCACGTTTCCTTTAGGTGTTTTATTCTCCTTTTCCCTACACATTTTCAACTGCCATAGCAGCCATAACCTCCTCCATGCCTTCTTCAAGTCTGGTGGGTGTGTAAACAAGTCTAGGGTTTTCTCCTCCCTCCCGTGGCGGTGGCTTCTCTCACTCTCCAACAAAACTAAAAGATTAAAAAATCCCCAATGGAGCCCGAGCCCCCTTTGCCCTAATCCACCCAAATAAATCACGATCTTTTTTAATTTTAATTCTTTTATTTATTTTATTTATTTATTTGTTTGTTTTAACTAAAGAACATAAAACCCTAAAAAGAAACAAATAATTAAAAAAAATCTTAACAATAATCCAAAGATGGGAAAAAGGAGATACCATCCTGGTGCAATGGCAAATGGCACTACATTTTGGAATTGGTCATAGCCATTACACCACATCAGCTTAGTGATGAGATATCCAAACAAAAAAAATTCCATGAAATGGTGGGACGCCAACAAAAAATGCTAACGTGGGTGAAAGCATCCAAATATTCTCATTAAAATAGGTATACATAAAAAAAAAGAATACGAGAGGAGACTCGATCGGCCAAGGTAGAATTAGTTGTAGGAGTTTAAAACCAAACGTAGGACAAGGACCGACCAAAATGTCACAACAAGAAACCGTCTTCTTTGCGTGGACTGAGGTGACCAATCCAAAAAATAAAATCGCTAATTAAAATAAGAATATTACTATTATTTTTATTACTATTATTGTTACAACTTAATAATACTTTATTACTCGTATTAACAAGGACCAACATTTAATCTTGACCAAACACTAATAGAAAGAGTCAAAAATTTGAAAGAATAATTATTATTACATGGGTGATCCCTCTAGTTGGTGACACTCTAACAACATCAAGTCATAATTCAAACCACCTATCGAATTCGAGAAAGATATTTTTCCTTAATAGGGTAATTGAAAAGGTGAAGCGAACAAGGATCAACAGGAGCACAACAACGTTAAATGCTTAGCAACACTATCGTCAAAGAAGAAAAAGAAGAACGAGGAATGGGGCATTACATCCTCCTCTCCTTAAGAAATCATCATACTTGATGCCACATATAATGAAGAACGAGAAATGGTAAACAACAAGGAACAAATATGGCGAAGGCATGCTCTAAGGTTAAGATTTCAGACACAAAAAAATGGTCACAGGGTGGCCCTATAAACAATTAGTAGAAATTTTAACTTTCAAGCTTATGTGAAGATTGGTAATTCCTGTTGATGGTGACTCACAACACCCCTATGTGTCTACAACTCGATGGGTTGAGACTCTTAGTGTGATTGCATAACATGGAGCTTTTCCCAAGTGTGGGACCTGGAAAAATCAGAAAAGCTCTCCGGATGAAGCCCAGTTCCTATTCCTGTGTTTAGATGCACACGAGAAAAAAATGCAGAGGGTTTGCTCAAAAAACGTAATCGAACTTGCCAAGGAGACAGGGTAAGAAGATGCATAAAAATAAACCTAAACTAACAAAGGTGATGCACCGAGGAATGAAGAAACATCTATCTTACCAATAAACACAAACCATTAAAATGTAATTCAAGATCACACACATATAACAGATTTGTAGTGAACGATCAAGAAGATGCAAATGAGCACAGAGAGGGTTTAGAATCATCCACAGACATGCATTATTTGCTCCAAAGATTGACACAATACACTACAAAGTGCCAAGAGGCAAAGTTGCATTACAGTTTTAGATGGGAGGTTTGAACTCCACAAATTCATCTGCCAAAGAGAAGAAGGGAGGGGCAAAACAAGAATGTCCAACCTTTAGAAAGAAGCCCCTCCTTACAATTTATAGGAAGAATGAGAGAGAAAAGAGAGAGAGATTCCAAATCTACCCCAACCACCTCTAGGTTGCATTTAATTCATCTCATTATGGTGGTAGGTGAGAACCCTAGCAAACCCAAAAAGTGGCGAACTGTATTTTACATTTTTTATAACTTTTTCCCACCCAATTAAAGGTATCCAGTCATAGTTAGACAAAGGACCTCGTAATATTTCATGTCGCATCCATTTTCATGTCGACACCTCTTGTTGTGTGCCTCTGACCTGCGCCAAGGCACGACTTGATGCAATAAATATCGGGCTTTGAGTTTCTCTGATTTCCATATTCTTCTGCTTGTCCATATCTACCCGGGGGGAAAGATATATACAACAATTTGGTGACTCTACGAGATCAACTGCCTGCTAGGTAGAAGATCAATGGCCTTTTAGCAATCCATTGGGCATGGAGTCATAAGCAATAACCTGATATCTGATCCCGAGCCTAATACTGCAACTCCTTCTTTGAGAGCATATTGAACTGTAGAAATTTAACCTGAGAGAAACAAAACCTGTGCTGGAGCACGTAGGGAAATTGAAACCTACGTAAAACAAGACAATGTGCATACGCACTTAAAGGAATTGAAATCTAGGCTAATATTTACAAGGGTAAACCTTTTCCTTTTAGTAGCAATGTTTAAGGTAGATTCCGTTAACCGGAATCGGGAGTTCTTCTCCATCCAATGTAGATAATTGGAAGGCATTACTAATTTTACATCCTGTGACCATGTAGGGGCCACTCCAAATGGCATCAAACTTGGAATTCCTTCCTGGTTTTGCCCAATTTGCATCCCATTTCAGAACTAGGTCCCCTTCCTGGAATGTCCTTGCTCTTGCCTTCTTATGAAACCATCTTTTTAGTAAGGCCTGATCCTTTTCAATCATCAGAACTGCATGTTGTCTTATTTCTTCCAATTCCATCAACTCTGCATACCTAGCCCCCATTGGTTCGAAGTCAGAAAACTCCAACTACTTCATGAGCTCCAATGCTGGAAATTCTAATGATATAGGCAATACAGCCTCTTTCCCATAGACCAACTTGTAGGGAGAATTACCTGTAGATCTCTTTGGCGTTATCCTATCAGCCCATAATGCTGATTTTAACTTGGTATGCCATGTCCTTTGGTTTTCATCCAGAGTCTTTCTGATGATTCTTAGCAAATTCTTGTTCGTGGACTCTGCCTGTCCATTACCCTGTGGGTAATAATTTGAAGAGGTGCTCAAATAGATTCCATTCTTGACAGCCCATTCTGTAATCTTGGAAACTATGAATGCCAATGCATTGTCTAATATGATAGTGGCCGACACACCGAACCTAGTCACTATTCCTTCATAAAATTCTAGTATATTAGACTCGTTTGCTTCTTTGAGCGCTATTGCCTCAGTCCACTTGGTGAAATAGTCCATTGCTGTGAGAATCCACTTGTGGCCTTGGCTTGAGTTTGGATTGATGACCCCGATGAAGTCCAATCCCATTTTCATAAATGGTTAGTCAACCAAAATTGGATGCAATGGAAGTGCTGCTAGTCTTTCTTTACCTGTGAAGAGCACGCATTTCTTACACTTTCTTATCCATGTATAGCAGTCATTGAACACCATGGGCCAATAATACCCTGCCTTCATTATTTTGAGATTTGTTACCCGTGGGGAAAAATGTCCTCTGGAATCTCCATCATGAATATCTCGTAACACCCTCTCAATTTGATCTGTCCCAATGCACCTCAATAAAACTCCATTGATGTCTTTCTTGAAAAAAACACTATCAACAAGCACATATGGAATAGCTTGTAATCTAAAGTATCTCCTCTTTGCTTTGCTCATTTTTGGAGGGCATAGGCCTGTCTGTAGGAAGTGTATCATACTCTGAGTCCAACAAGTAGTAGGCACATCATCATTTTCCTATTCTTGACCATCCTGTAATACCAAGACGGTCTCCTTTTCATCACCTGCTTCAACTTGTTGACTCAAGGCTAGCTATTCACATAGTCCCTTTCCACGTACTAGTTTGGTGACCTTGATCTCGATGTCATATTCCATGACATGGGTTATCCATTCTGCACGTTTCTCATTTAGATCCTTGTTTAGAAGGAAGTCCTTGAATCTCATATGAGAGACCAATAATTGGATCTTGTTGTTTGAGACTAAGTGCTTGAATTTCTTTAAGCTCCTGATTACTGCAAGGACACGCTTTTCAATGAAAGAGTACCTAGTTTCATATTCCTCCAAGCCTTGACTGAAGAAAGCAATTGGTTGTTCTAATCCTTCTTTGTTTTGTTGTACCACGATTGTAGAAATTACGTCTCCACCACCGAAGGCATATAGCACGAAGTCCTTGGAGAACTCTGGATTGACAAGAGTCAGAGCTTGAGATATAGCCTCTTTTATTGCCTCAAAACTTGCCTTGCCTTCATATTTCCACTTAAATTCCATGCTCTTTTTCAACATCAATGTTATTGGCTTCACGAGAGCTACAAAGTTTGGAACAAACCTACAGACAAAATTGATCCTTCCTAAGAAGTTTTGAAGAGCCTTCTTGTGACTTGGCAATGGCAACGCTCTAATTGCTTCAACTCTTTCTGGGTCAATCATCAACCCTTCCTTTAAAACAATATGGCCTAGAATTTTTCCCTCGTGAGCCAAGAATATGCATTTTTTGGGATTCAATGATACCCCAAATATTCTACATCTCTAAAATACTTGCCTCAAACGACATACGTGATCCGCTGCATCTTTTGAGAATACAGTGATATTGTCAAGATATATCAGAACTATTTTATTGATCAACCCCTTAAATGCCATATCCATTTCCATTTGGAAAGTGGCTCCATCATTTGATAGCCCAAATGGAATCTTCTTGTAGGCATAGGTGCCCCATTTGGTGGTGAAAGCCATCTTGAACTGGTCATCTTCTTTCACCATTACCTGATTATACCCTAAGTAGCCATCTAGGAGAGAGAATCTCTTTGAACTAGATACTACTTGCAATATTTGTTCCATTGAAGGAAGTGGGTAATGGTATTTTAGAGATGCTCTATTGAGGTCTCAGAAGTCCATGCACAGCCTGATCTCTCCGTTCTTCTTCCTGACCGGTACCAAGTTTGCAACCCAGCATGAGTGCTTGATCAGGAATATAATGCTTGCCTCTATTAGCTTGTTAAGCTCTTTCTTCATTAGAGGCTCAATGTGAGGGTTGACTGGTCTCTGCTTCTACTTGATGGGCTTAGCATCTGGATCTAGTTCTATTGTATGTTGTGCCAACTTCGGGTTGAATCCTCTTAGGTCCTCATATCTCCAAGCGAAGACATCTAGAAATTTTTGGTAAAGTTGTATGAAGTCTGATTTCTCCTGCTCGGTGGCCACTTTACCAATTTGAAGTGTTTTGCCTTCCCCAACTGGAATTGGATCTGAATCTTCCCCTTTGACTTGTATGTTAGCCTTTTCCTTACAGAACTGGTCGTTAGGATTGAAGATAGACTCCAATGTTACTAAACCCTTAGGAAGCTTGTTTGTCCGCAGCTGCACTACTTGATCCCCATACTGCTACTCTAGTCTGTCTTGATTTCTAGCTGAGAATTTAGCCTCTTCTTGTAAAAAATTGACGATCTATTGATCGTTCTCAAACACCTTCTAGCTCATGTTATTATCTGGAACAGTTGGCCTCACAATCACATGGATATGTGGCTATGGTTTTTCCCTTTTGATGTTTTCAACCACATCGAACGTTGCTCCAACTGCTGCGAGCCTATCCGCAACTTCATTTTTCTTCCTGGGTATGGACACAATGTTGAAAGCTTCAAAATCCTCAATGATGTCCCATACCCTGTCTCTTCAGCAGGTCGTTCTTTGTAGCATGTTGTCCCCTAACTTGGTTGACAATTAGCTCACTATCTCCAAACACCTGCGAGTTCTTTATGCCCCTTTTCCCGGCCCAATGAAGTCCATGAATCAATGCTTCATATTCAGCCGTGTTGTTTGAACAGGAAAACTGGAAATGGAAAGCTGAATAATATTGGATTCCTTGAGGTGAAACAATCATAACTCCTCCTCTTGCACCTTACCTACTCCTTGATCCATCAAAAAATAACTACCATACCTCATTGTCATCCTCATGGTCTTGTTTAGTGATGCTAAGAATATGTTGGTTTCCTTCATGTATGCAATAGACTCCTAACTCAGATTCTTCTACTTCTTGGTAGGGATCAAAAGCATGTACCTTTCTTGCCCATTCATCAAGAGTCAAATCTAGGATGCTTCCAACTCTGGTGTTAGCTTCATCTGTGCTTGGATAATCTTCTTGATCAAATGCTGAAAAGTTGGCATTGATTTGGCTTGGAGTGTGAGGCTCAATATGAAAGTTTGTAATTGGTTCAGATTTGATTGTGACCTTAGTACCATATCTTATTATGAACAACATGTGTGACTAGTCAGTAGATAAGTAGCCTCCGATTCTTGCTATGAAATCCCTTGATAAGCATAGGGAAAAAAGTGGTGGCAAATCTATCACTGACACATCTTGCAAAACGGTAACATTGGGGCATGCATGAAAGGTAAGATTCAAACCTTTAATCACTCCCACCGTTGCTACTGTTGTCCCATCCAATTGCACTACCCCCTTTGAAATGACTTCATATTGGAGACCCATATGGTCAGCTATTTGCTTAGGCATGACAGAACTACTTTCCCTAGAATCAATCATGCAATTGTGTACTAGTTTATTGCCAATGATTAATGAAACATAGAATGGAGAGGTCTTCAAAACTTTACCTTGTTGTCCTCCATGACTCCCTTTAGGTTGAGAAACATTTGTGAGGACATTCTCTCACACATGGACCTACTGGTTTGAAGTTGACCAATTCTTCATGGCAGCTTGTAGAATATCTCATTAGCCTGGGATGGATAAAGATTCCCACATGGATATATTCATATTTTTCTTCTTCATTTGATCAATGATGCTAAATGGGGATGAAACATCTCTTTGCTGTCCTTTAGGCTGCACATTCCTTTCTTGTACATGGGCAGCAACAGCCGGCATTTGAGTTGGTTTAGAAGGTGGTTTGGGCTTCCCTTGTGTGTTTGGAACTGTATTTTACTTACCAACACCTTGTGGAGCCATGGAAGGTTGTAGATCACTTGGAGCCAATGTATGCCCTCCACCAATATTCCTCTTCTTTGATCTTGTGTTAGCTGCTACACTTTGAGAAATTGTTTGATTCATGCCACAAAAATCCTCAGCTTGCCAATTCACAAGTGCGGTATCATTTGGAGCTGTGTTTTGCTGAGATGTCCCTTGATGCTGATTTGTTTCTTGACTCACTTCACCCTCTACGCCAGTAGTTGTCACCATCAAGGCTTGGTTCAAAGCACCATTGAAGCACATAGATTGGTTGTGAGGTTCATTACATGGGAAACACCAATCATACTCTTGAGCTATATTGTTTTGCACTGACACTAATGCTTTCGAAGCAGATGCAACATTGGGGTTATAGGGCTGAAATGGTCTATTGGTGGGAGGCCTTACTTGGCTTTGATTTTGATTTTCAGCCTGAGCTGGTGACCTATTTTGTTGGTATGGGGGCCTAGCCTGGTACTACACTTGAGGCTGATATGGTCTAGCACTTTGAGCTTGTTGTCTTTTGATAGTCACCAACTCATTTCCAAGGTTCTGTAATTGTTTCATAACCTCTTGGAGTTCGTTTGAAGCACTAAAGGATGAAGTAGAAGTTTCATTTGAACTTTGATTTCTAGGAGTGGGAATAGTAGCCAAAGTGGGTGTTTGACTAGTGCTTCAGCCCTAATGGAAATGTTATAAGCAACAGGTAAGGTTGTGCCTCTCATAGATTGAATTAACATAGAAATATCAGAATTCAAAGCCTTAAGATAGTATAAAAAAGCACCTTCAGCTGTTGGCCTAACGGCCACTGGAATTCTATCCCTACACCTTTGAAATCTGAAGTTGAAGTCAGTCAGCTGCTCATTAGGAACTCTCTTGATAGTTGTCAATTGTTCTAGTAGAGACAAATTGTCTCCCTTTTCCCCAAACTGCTCATGGAGAACTATGCATAATTGATTCCAATTTTGGATAGAACCAGCTCTAAGGCTCCTAAACCATTGCAATGACTTCCCTTTGAACAAAGATGCCAGCAATTTGACAGCAACATCCATTCCATTTATCTCATGGATTTCACAAACGTTGGCGATGTCTTTGACATGATCACCAAGATTGGTATGATTTTCTCCAGTGAAAAATGGAATGTTCTTCAATGCTGTAATTGGAACTAGATTCTGTGCATTGAGGGCAAGTGGGCTGCTGCCAGTGAAATTGACAAAGGGATTTGGTAGTAGATGTGCCATTATGATTGGCCTAAGAACTCTGGTTGATGTGACAAAAGGTCTACTAGGTGGAGGTGTAGACAAAGTCTGGTTAGGTGGAGATGGTGATCTTCGTGGTCGTCTTCCTCTCCTTCCTCTTCCTGGTGATAGTTGTAAGTGAAAAAATAGCCCCTCTTCTCAAGTATCAGACTTGGTTTGAATTCTTCTCATGTGCCTGGTTAACTTGTGCTGCTATACCACTGAATTCTATCCCTTTCGAGTCGCCAGATGTGTTAGAGAACGAGCCTTAAAACATTGGATCTACCAAGTTACACACCAAACCTGAAAATATTAAAAATAGAATTTAAAACTTTGAAGGATCCGAAAGATACAGTTCTTCAATTCAGTTATCGGGTCCTGTTGTGCAGCTACTAATCCCTGAAAGGTACAGGTGAAACTTAGGTCATGCAAGGCAATTGGGAAAACCCAAAATGCTAAAAACCATGAAATTTTGAAATTCAAAATCTCAAAAATATAAGAATACCCTTTTGAAGATTATCCCCCGATCTATCAACTGGTGAAATTTTGACTTGTTTTGAGCAAGTTAAGCCCTTGAAACTTGATTTTAAAGTTCAGCATGGAAGGTGAAAAATCTGAAATTGTAAAACCTGCAATTTTTTAAGTCCAAATTTCATGAAATTTTCTTTAAAATATTGTGGAATGACCTCTTGGTCCCACTGGGCGTGCCAAAACTGTTGATGGCAACTCACAGCACCCCTGTGTGTCTGTAACTCGATGGATTGAGACTCTCAGTGTGATCGCATAACATGGAGCTTTTCCTAAGTTTGGGACCTTATGAAATCGAAAAAGCTCTCCGGATGAAGGCCGGTTCCTATTCCTCTGTTCAGATGCACACACAAAAAATGTAGAGGGTTTGCTAAAAAAACATAATCTAACTTGCCAAGGAGACAGGGTAAGAAGATGCATAAAAATAAACCTAAACTAATAAAGGTGATGCACCGAGGAATGAAGAAACATCTGTCTTGCCAATAAACAAAAACCATTAAAATGTAATGCAAGATCATACACAGATAACAGATTTGCAGTGAAAGATCAGGAAGATGCAAATGAACATAGAGAGGGTTGAGAATCATCCACAGACATGCATTATTTGCTCCAAATATTGACACAATACACTACAAAGTGCTAAGAGGCAAAGTTACATTACAGTTTTAGATGGGAGGTTTGAAATCCACAAATTTATCTGCCAAAGACAAGAAGGGAGGGGAAAAATAAGAATTTCCAACCTTTAGAAAGAAGCCCCTCCTTACAATTTATAGGAAGAATGAGAGAGAAAAGAGAGAGAGACTCCAAATCTACCCCAACCACCTCTAGGTTGCATTTAATTCATCTCATTATGGTGGTAGGTGAGAACCCTAGCAAACCCAAAAAGTGACAAACTATATTTTACATTTTTTATAACTTTTTCCCACCCAATTAAAGATATCCAGTTGTAGTTGGACAGAGGACCTCGTAAGATTTCTGAAAAGTCCAACCTTGCATGAATCCGAGCTTCCTGTGAAAAGTTATGGCCATCTGAATATCTGCGCCAGGGTCTGCTTCCTCTCAGCACTCAAAATGTTGCGCCTCCTGAAGGTGTGCCTTGCCGCATTCATCTTTATGTTGACATACTCTTACGTGTGCCATGGGCGCATCCATTTTCATGTTGACACCTCTTGCTATTTGCCTCTGACCTGCGCCATGGGTGCGACTTTTGGTGTGTCGACATCATCTTACCTACGCCATGGGCGCATCCATTTTCATGTCGAAACCTCTTGCTGTGCACCTATGACCTACGCCAAGGGCGTGAATTTTGGCATGTCAACATCTTCTTACCTGTGCCATGGGTTCATCCATTTTCATGTCGACACCTCTTGCTCTGTGCCTCTGACCTGCGCTAAGGGCGCGAATTTTGGCGTGTCGACATCTTCTTACGTGCGGCATGGGCACATCCATTTTCATGTCGACACCTCTTGCTGTGCGCCTCTAATTTATGCCAAGGGTGTGACTTTTGGTGTGTCAACATCTTCTTACCTGCACCATGGGTGCATCCATTTTCATGTCGACACCTCTTGCTGTGCACCTCTGACATGCGCCATGGGCGCATCCATTTTCACGTCGACACCTCTTGTTGTGCACCTCTGACCTACGCCAAGGCGTGACTTGATGCAATAAATATTGGGCTTTGAGTTTCTCTGATTTCCATATTCTTCTTCTTGTCTATATCTACCCGGGGGGAAAGATATGTACAACATTTCCCTCTTATTTGTTATTTCATTAATCTCTTTCTATTAACATTATTCTTAATTCAAGTCCTTTAGAATTTCATTTTTGTATAATTTTAGTTTATTCATTCCTGTGGGTTCCCATCTGAACTACAGTCATAACACCCTACCAGGGTCATACACAACACTAAAAATCACAGCATACTTTTACCATACTTTCACGATCATATCACATCATAAGGGTTTCACCAAACCATGGAGGAACATACACGTTCCACATAACATAGTATTAGTCACACATATCTGACGGACACATAGAATGATCACGTCGATGAATATACAATGGGTATTACATTACCCAAATCATGACTGTAACCAACATAGTACCAGACAATATCCATAGTCGATACCACCAGGGGAGAGTCAACCCTCAATCAAAACAATGTCTAATAAAACTCCAAGATACACATAACTCATTATATCCCAGCTCCTTACATAACAAGACATCACAAACAATCCCCAAATATCACCCAGCACAAAATAAACTCCATATACCTTCAAAAGAATCACCAAATAATCTTCTATACCTCTCATAGAGCAAAGAATCATAGTGTCAAAACCAAGCCGCCGGTCACTCATCATAGACCCCATCAAGAATAATAAGTCACTCAACTAAGAGTGGCCATAAGAATAACATGCCACTCCACCATAGAGTGTCATAAGATTCAGGTCACTCAACCATAGAGGCGAGGCCCTTCTCCTTTTAATGAGGTCGGGTCACCCTATGCCCCTGGCACATAGCGCCGCCCTTCACCCCCACCCCAAGTGCTAAATAACTCCATGGTTGAAACAACCCGCTATTATCGGTAACTCCTTGGGGCATACCCCCATATATGAGTGAGTCCCATAGAATTTAACTACTCCTTATTAATCCCATGCCCTATTTTCCAACACTTACGACTTAGAACTGCATAATCAATGCAGGCAAAATTCCAAGTGAAAAACTAAAAGCCTTGGTCTAGCTACAAAACTTTTAAATATGAAAGAAGTTTTAAAACTAAGAACAACAAATGCTAATTAATCCTGGTTAGTGTAAAAGCCAAATGTTTCCTGCAACAATCAAATAAATGGCCCAAAATATAAAGAACATGTCACTCAAGAAATGGTTGGTTCTAGCTAAAAAGAGGTAAATGATCAATTTAACGAATAAAATATGGTATAGAGAAATAGAACTACAATCACTATGTGTCCTCCTACCGCCACTAATGGGTACTCATCGAGTTGCTAGCACTCAGATATCAAGCCTCAACTCATAAACTATACATTAACTTAGAAATGAGTAAATCAAATAATGTAACTTTCATCATCCTCTTTGCCTGAATCATCCCTTGTAACTCCCACAAGATCAACATAGTTAAATTCATAGGATTGTCCATGAACCAATCCTGTATGAAAAGTAGGGACTCTATTATTTAGCATAGTTGAGGCTAGGTGGGTGCACACCCATAATATACTGAGACAGCTCAAAGTAATACTAAAACAGATAGAAGTGGTTTGTAGTCTAGATAATACTACATACTCCTCAGTCGTACGCAGCTCAGATTATAAAACTTGGTCCACCTAGCCTCAACTCTCCATACATACATTCTTGACAGTTTATTCCCCCTTAGGGTCGTCTGGTGTAAGGTTTACAAATACAATAACGACAATCCTAACACAAACGGTGATCTCACGCACATTAACCATAACATCTTATGCATGGTATTTATATACAGGGTAGACCACATCACTACTTTCACAGTTTGGTACATCCATACCACATCTGTACCCAAAGTTCATCATTGTACACTATGGATCATACTCCCATATGACCCTAAATCTTGACCTTAACCCTCACAATATTACATGATTATACATGGACAAACACAATGTAATACCTTACCCACAATTTTATTGCCATACATGGGACGATGCACACAACTCACACACACGGTACAACTCAATGAAAATTTCCATCACTTTACATCAATTTTGTCATGGCAATACATCAACACCTTCATATCACATACACCAAAATTTTCTAACCTCACAATTCCCCAGAATAACATCCCTACCACAACAAGCAGTACATTACACCTGCATTCCCCATTGAATCAACCATAAGAGTGAATACACTCACACAATCACATCAATATATAACAATACGTAATAAGTGACATGCAGAACATTGCTTCCTAAGGCCACAATACAACTTGTTGACATACAACATATATCACATTACTCTTCCAATATCCACCACAATCATGCAGAATCATCCCAACTCCACCCCATTCCCAAGGTTCGAGAGCATGAACCTCCACTCTGATAACATATGTAGTGCCACATTTTAACACACCAAATTTGCATAGTAAATGAATATGATAATTATTTTTTTGACTACATTAACTCACTACACACAACATAGCAGGCCCAGTAAAGAAACTCGACTCACAATACGATCATAGAATAGTCATCGACTCACATAGAATATAGGAAACCATAGCAAATGACGATGCCACAACTTTTCCCAATGAATGGTACGACACGCCCAACAACAAAAAAAAAATCAACGGAATAGCCAAACCCACAACACATATTTTCGTTAATTGTATTTTTAGTTACATTAACATTCTAAGAACATTATTGTGCAAGAATAACCTTCCTCCTTTTTTCCCATCTATAGAAACTTAAGTTCATTCCACATTTAATTTTACAGTTCGAACCATTTTAAAGTTGGCTCCTTATTCTTTACAAATTTTCCACAACTTGCAATTTCGTTGTGTTTGTCATCATTCAAAAGCAATAAAGTACTTATTATCGTGTCCTAAGTTAAGATATTCTTCTCGAACATAATTCAGTGTCTCCCTTTTTACTCTTACATATCAAGTGAATGTGACTTGTTGTCATTAGTGATTTTAGGATTTAACAGAGTTTTTTTAGATACATGAATTAGCTTTACTCAAAGATTCTCCTCGCTCACGGATAGTGATTTCCCTCCATAGTTTAGTCTAATTCAATGACGTGAGGAACTCCTTTTGGTTTATATATGTATTTTTGTTTTTCCTCAAAGTGCCGATCACACCTGCAATACATATTCTTTTGATACAAAGGAATATAATTTAATCATTATAATGTCTTCCCAAAGTGGCAATCATTCCGAACCGCAAATCTATTTATTTTATTTATTTATTTTACTCTTAATAATAACGCTTTATTTTTTCTATGTCACCTTATGTCTATTTTTTTAGTATTTCTTATGAAGATTACAAAATAGTTGTCTAACCTCTTGAAGACTAGATGATTAAGAGACTTGAAGCTACCCACAACACCCTAATGCTAAAGCCAAATCACGGTTTTAGATTTATACCACTTCACCTAAGGTTCTACCCCCCCTCAACTATAATGAGGTTAAGCGGAGGACAAATTTATGCTAAACCACGTTCAAAGAGACCAGTGTTATGCTGAGAGAACCAAGGTAAACCATTTTATGGAGCAGAGCTACGGGGTTACTAACAAGAGTTTAAGGACCTGAACAACTCATTCAAAAACCTCCTCTATGTCATTTGGATCAACAGAGATTTATTCGATGAGAACTTTAAATTTTAAATGTATCTTAGGATGACAAAGGTAGTCCGCTGGGCTACAAAGGAGGAGTTAGGTCTACATACGCCAAGAAAGTTGGACTGTGTCGCTCTATTTACCGGTTTTTATGAAAATGTCATTTAAACATACCGCCTAAGACAATAAAAAACCATTCTCAGGCTCTTGTTTACTCAGCTAGGATATTTCCATTGAGTGTAGGGTTAAGTCACTCTACTAGTTTTCAATATCTTATAGGGTAAAAAGTAACACATGAAACAAGTTATAATATGATATGACAAGGGTTAAGTGTTTTGATTTTTTTAATTCTCTGATTACAGTTACAAGTAATGAATGCACAAGATGAATCATTAATCATTAATAAACACTAAATAAGCACTACAAGATATTACTTCAAAAATTTATACCTATATAAATATCAAAAAACCCTTTGTTACCATGTGGTACTATGAATCAAATTGCAACCTATGATTAATAAAAACATTTCCTAGAGGCCCCTTTGAAATGGCATTCTCATACATATCCACAATCATCAATAATAACATTCTGAAACAGAGGACTATTATATATTATCATTTAACAATGAAACTTTATAAGATTCTATAATGATAATTATGGACTTACAAATACCTTTTTGTCATCATTCTTTCATCCTACCAATACCACCGTGCGCATGAACCAGTCGATTAAATCGTGTGGCATGGCAGCACACAAATCTACATAATTATCATTTTTTAGTTTTTCCCATTTTATATAATAATTAATTACATTTGCAAGGAATAAAATTTTAGAGCCATGTCTTCAAGCATATCATTTAATCATTTTGTAACCCTTGAGAGAGAGAAAGAGAGAAGGGACTGTACAGAGAGAGAAAATACCATTTTGTCAAAAGTGTGTTTCACACAAGTTACCTATAGAGTTTTAATAGTTATGCAGCATTGAAAGTTCCAGGTGGTTTGGCAACCTACGAGGGTTTGCAGCTTTCTATTTTTACATTTTCTCACTAGACCTACAACGTTCAAAACCACTCAAGGCTAAGAAACCACTTCCAGAAGTGATTTTCTGATGAGAACGCATAGCATGATTAAATTTTTCTACATGGTCCCTAGATCTACCAGATTTCATAGAAAATGACGAATTGGAAAAGTGAACGTTGCATTTGCAGCTATTTTCAGGCTACTGGTCGTATTGACCCAGTTTCGAATGAACAAATTAGCTAACCGTTTCACAAAAAACAAACCACACCAAAACTACCATTCGATGATAAGCATCAATGAGACACGTCCTATGAGTTTCACCATAAAGGTCGAAGTTCGTCAGAGCGCTGGACTGATAACTAGAAAACCATTTTCAACGGTGACAATTTTTTCTAGAGCGACAAGTCGAAATTCATCCAATTTTTAACCTCTTCAAACTGCGACTAGAGGCCTACAAATGGCTTTGCTAAAACATCCAAAAAAGTTTTTTTCCCCATAACTGAAAGTTTCCTGCATTTTATCGTAAAACACTAGAGGTTTTGTGAGAACGGAAATTACTTTATTTATCCAAGTTTTGATGGAAAGTTCAAAACGAAAGCCACTTTCTAGATTTTGGCATCTTTGTACTGCTGTAAACTAGTGTAACAAGGGATCCTGTAAGAGCGTAAAAAAGATCACATATGTTTGTTTGGGGTCGTCTAGAGTTAAGGTGACCCTCACACAACTAGGTACAAGCACCGAATGAGCTTAACATCTCATTTTCAAGTTTACGAGGTTTCTTAATGAGTCTCCGAAAAATTTGCAAAAATTAACTATTTGAACCGGGTGATGAGCACGTTATTACTGGAAAGCCAATTTATCCTGGTCGCTAAAACAATGTTTGTAGCAATTGATTTGTGTAGGGAGTTTTCTACAAATCACCTCATGATGTGGAAGTTCAGTTGTAATGCAAAACAAGTTTTTTGAATTCGTGTGTTTTCACACAACATTTATTATTTTTTTTTTTTGCACTAGTTGAAATAAACCATTTAACGTATCAAAATACTAAGATTTTACAATTCTAGTAAGTTTCATTCACAAGAGAACTAAAACCCTTCAATTATGAGAGGTAAGGGAAGATGACCATGCCTGGAATATGAGAAAAAACAGGGATAAGTGGCTCTGAGGGGTTTACCCTCGCAATCTGTGTAGGACCACCATGATGACCACATGAGGCCAAATAGTCACGTGAAAACCAAAGCCATTCATGTGCGCCCA
>CM034152.1:603602027-603700732 GCA_019776745.2 Taxus chinensis | reverse complement strand
CGAGCTCGAAGGACTAATAGCCGAGGGTATTATGATTTAAACGAAAAAACATGGATGTGCTTTTGGAGTCATTACTTTATTCGCATTTGTTCCTTCAGGAGCATAATTGAAGAGATGGAAGGCTTAAAAGCTCGCGTTTTGCATTCTGATATTGCTCTTGTTCAGTTGGCTGCATTTTTAAAGGATATTTTGAGCAGAACGCGCCCAATTGTTTCTTGAATTGTTTGTGTCTACGGCGATCGAGACGGTGGGGAAGTTAAGGAAAGGTTGAGCGAGGGAAGAAATAGTTTACAATTGATTCGAGATTTTTTTTTATTCTTTCAGTGGACGAATGTCCACAGGTAAATGGGCTATGGACTTATGGATTCGACCATCCGACGTCCAACGGAAAGTCCATGAGAAAACAAGAGAAGCGGGCCTGGGGATAACACTGAATGCGGTCGTCGACTTGGAGAAACTGCCATTCTTGGAGGTGGTGAAGAACCCTGAGAAAAGAAGCGATTGCGCCTCTCGCGGTTGTTCATGAAAACCGTGGAGGAATGTAAGGTGATGGGCCATAACTATTCCTGCTAAAGCTGGAGTGATTATAAACTAGACGCCATTTCTAACGATCCTCGGCTTTGGAATGATCCCGGGGATTTCAAGCCAAGTAGATTTTGGGCGAAGTTGATTCAGATAAAATGAGGATGGCTTATCTGCCGTTTGGAGCAGGAAGGCGAATCTGTTGCAGGAATGGATGTTGCCAGCGTCCATATTCCGATTACTCTTGCAATCTGATATCAAATTTCAGGTGGTCAGTGCGAATGAAGGGATCCTCCCGATCTGGACTCTCCGACATTTCAATGATTCTCAAGTGCAGAAAAATATCCTCTCGAAGCTGCTATTAAATGCCGCCGATGATATTTTCTTAATAGGTTAAACTTGATCCGCCTGTTTTATTTACTTTCAAGTAGCTCCATGGGTTTTTTAGCTGGATTGTAATAGCATATAATAGATACCATCATTAAATATAATATTTGTTTCAAGGTAGCAATTTTATACGGAGACTATAATACGGTGGACTTAAAATATCGGGGAAAAAATGATAAATACCATAAAATTGGGTAATTTATATATATCAAATACATAATATTTTTTTAATAATTCAAAGATAATTTTACAACAATGAGAACTCTTACTATTTAAAAAAGTCATATGACAGATAATGATCAAAAATATTGTTTCGAAATCAAGTTAATTATAACTTAAACTGAGGATATCAAAGATAAATTTAATAAAAAATACTAGTAAATTATATTTGTTTGGTGTAATACCCCGTTTGGCGGTTACCCAGGTTCATGGCGTAGTGACCCTTTCCTTGTTGGGTCATTGCAGTATATGTTGACTATGTGTATATTTCTATTGAAACTTTTAACATATAGTTTATAACATTTGTGTGATAAACATATCTCTATATCAAAACCTACAATATATAACTGATAATACTTGTTGAGAAGCTTTCAACATATGAGTGATAACACTTGTTGAGTAAGCGTATATTTATACTCGAAGCCTTTAACATACAGTTGATTACACTCGTTAAATTTAGGTATATCTATATCATATACCAAATTCTTCCTTTGACTAAGGAAAGTCAGGATCTTATTTATTTCATTATCTATCTAAAATATTTAAAAGAATTTATACTTAACGAACCTTCATCCTCACCATTGAACTGCAATCTTGTCCATATATCACATATATTTAATTCAACAGAGTTTAACCAGTCAGTGAACTAACGTGGATTGATTAAAGATTTTAGTATTTATAATGTTAATGGTAGGTAAATGCGCATGTTGTTTATGTGACGGTTTCTCATTCGTGGAGATAGAGTTCCAAATTGAGGGAACCTTCTTCTTTAGATAATATTATTGTTGTATTTGTAATGTCATAGAATGAATATTCTACCGTGTTCGATAGAACCGTGTCATTGTATGTTTGGTTGATATATTTAATTTAGAAATAGATAGAATGCCGAAATTTAAAATGCGACTTAGCGTAAACCAGGTCTGTTATTTTGTTCTATAGTTTTGTATACTTGTTTGCTCGCAGTAGCACTTCGGATGTTATAGTTGAGATACAAACTTACTATCGATGTTAATGAAATGAAATAAAATATAAGTAAAAATAAACAAATGAAGGAAAGCAGGGTTTGCGTGAGAAAGAAGGGAAGGTAGGTGTGTGGCGCAGGTTGGAGGGGACATGATTTTAAAGTCAAAATTCTATCTGTTGGTGCCGGCTCTACTGTCCCTCACCCCCCTTCATGCCTCCTAGACCTGGTACGTGACCATGCCTCACTGGCCTTACCTCTGCCAGCCGCCCCACCTCCTTTAATTCCTTGGATTTGTAAATTTCTTGCGCCCTGTGCTAACTGCTTCCTTTGACCTATTCTGGCCGCATGCACAAGGAGTGTTGTCGTTGGGATTTGGTATGAGTGGCGTGAGAACCCAGTTCAGTGGAGTCGCAGGCTTTGAGAAGCTCTCCTTTTGTTGTTCCTCTCCTTGCCATGGCTGCACAGGTTGTTTTTGCAACGATTTTCCTGCTGGCGAGTCGTGGTTAGAATGAGGCCGAATGTTTTGTTGTTAAACGTTGTTCTGGTTATAGCCGCCTGTTCCTCCCTCCCTACTCGTGAAGTCCAGAATGAGTTAAGTGTGACAGCTGCCGCAGGGCGACCCCAGGTGAGCCGTTGGTGTTGATCATGCTGTTCTGGTTGCATGCGACCACAATCGTGATCAGTTGTTGTAAAATCTTGCAGCTGTAGTAGAAGAACGAGATTAAGTTTTTGTTGAGCTTTCTTGCCTTTTCATTTTGGAAAGTCGCTTCGTCCAGGTGATGAATTTAACATGGAAGAAGCTCAATCAAATCTTGAGGCAAGTTTTGCAAGTGAGGCTGAGATTGCGTTCACTACTGTTCCTAGTTCTGGCTGGAAGTTATTCCAGCGCCTAGCCCATGGGTTGATATGGTGGTTTGATATGAAGATACAGAGCAAAGGAACATTGAAATGCAGCTTGCCTCCACTTACATTTTCACATCGTCTTTTAGTTATGAACAACACTTCCTTGCATTATTTCTTGTTTTTACCACAACATTGTGGATGCATTGAGTGGATATTGTGGCCTTTTCTACACATTTGATCCCTCCTTATATGATGTAAGTAAAAATCAAGGCTTCTTTAGAAGCTATTTAAGGCCTGGTTTTGCTGTTAAAATATGTGCTGATGATATATATTAATCTCCGTGCGTGTGTAAGAGATGACAGTTACATTTGAATTGAGAGTAGCACACAATGTGAAGAAAGCACATTCTTATATTGAAGCAAATGAAAAAGTGGAATTCACATCTTCAGTGGATCCAGCAGTTTGGCGAGAAGACATTCAATTGCTAATCTTATGAAAAATATTGGAGTGATGGAATCCTCTGCAAAAGACTGAAGTAGAAATGCCTTGTTTGGGAGGTGAAACGTACCTTTGCAACAAGTTTCATCAAATGGACTAACTAAGCAAGAGTTTTCTGAAGCATTAGACGCTATTTTGATTACAATATCAAAGTTACTATTGCCTATGCAAGAGAAGGCATCCATATATGAAAACAAGTCTGAAAAGGTTTTTATCAATATCAGATGCTTTGAAATCCAAGATTGAAGTTTGTTTGGCATACCAAAATGCAATATCATATAGAAATTTTGCTAGCGAAATCTACTTTGGAACAACGCTCTTCTTTTGGAACTACCACAGTTTTTATGTTGTCCCCAAATCTGATGAAGAAAAAAAAGGTTTACATATCATTACGGTTGATGCCTTTCAGAACCAGGAGCGTGATGTAATCAGTATGTCTTGTGTCTGAGCTTCAAATCATGAGGTTGGTTTCTAGCTGTTTTTCACCGTGAATGTGGTGCTAGCACGAGCCCGCAGAGCACTTTGGGTTAAGGGCAAGCAGCGGCATTGAAACAATCAGATGCATGGAGATGGCGTTTTAAACCAGGCATGTTAAACCTTCCCTTGCAATCTTCTGCTACCCTTTTATTATGTCATGAATTGAATGTCCTTCTATTTTCTTTTATCTGTTATGGCATTTAGAATGGGCTTCTGATTTTTCCTTGCTCCTCAATTAATTGCTCTCTGGCTTCGAAAATGGTATTTTGTAGCATAAAATTATTTCACAATGGACAAAATGAATGAACTAGGTAAACAGTAAAACTAAACCTTGGTTTATGTTATTAGTTACTGCAATCGTCTGATAAAAAATGGTAATTTATGAAAAGCTATCTCAAACCGATTACAATTCTAATTCCAGTTTTAAAATTTTTTTTGGCTAGGTTGCTTTATGACTGCCTAATAATGCCTTTATTCTAAATGGATGTAATAGTGAAAGGCAGAAATAAAAATTGTAGAGTTTTCTCTTCTTGGTAAAGTGTATGATGTTATAGAATTTCTATGTAAATTATTTTCCTTGTGAATCGAACTCTGTAGTAGCAGATGTTTTCTTTGGAGCGACTATGAGGATAGGTCGAGTAGACGGTCGTGAAATAGATGGGTATGCCCAAACTATTCATATGTTGTTTTAGAGCCGGAAGAGAAGGCATAGTTCGTAGGAAGAGTATTTTGCCTTGTATTCCTCCTTCGCTGACTGTTAACCTTGTGATTGGTGACTCGAGTCGGGTCACGGTAGGGGATCTTGTGTCGATTCACTTATATTTTCAACATACGATCCCTTGCTTGTTTAAATTCGAGTATCGAATGAAATGGGTTTCTATTAAATCCATTTTGTAGCTTAGCAAACCTTCAATAATTCAGGTAGGGACTTTCTGAGTAAGTGCTGACTGAGGCATGTATGAAAATAGAATGGCTACCTTTCTTCGAATTGGGTTAGGCTGGTATGAAAATGGAAAAGGTAGGAATCGACTCAGTTACATATTTTAGTGGGCTAAGTCCTTATCTCTTACAATGATCATACGAGGGGTGGATTACGGGTTTATTACTGATTATGTGATGTAAGATAATAACAACCTTTGATGAAAAGACTTCTTCTTGATCCTTTTTTGTGTAATCCAACTATAGTTGTTGTATGTAATTTTAGTTGGATAGAATCTAATTTATTTAACTTCTTGATAAAAAAATTATTTAGGTTCGGTGAGAATTTCTTGGTATATTGAACCTTCAGATAGTTAGTTATAATGTTGTGAGTATTTTATGTATGTTGGTTTATTCACCGAGTGAAGTTAACTTTAATCTTTGACTGATTTGTGTTCATATATGGTTGGGACCTATTTTTCTTCCTAAAACATGGATGTGCATTAATGTAGTCTTGTTGACAAGTAATTTTGAATATGTTAAGTCATTTGACCAATCTTTATCTCTTTGGTTAATAATAATAGAATGATGTTTGGGTGTTAGATTTCAATCACGTAATCCATAGGATTACTTGACTGAAATCTCAATACTCTCAGCCTTGTTGTCTTCACCAATAAGGTTTCACCTTGTTTGTCTTTGGAATATCTCTCTCGCTTGAATATTGGGATTCCTCCTGGTTGGCTGATATAAATATCGTCATCTTGTGAAACATATTGATTAGTGGTTAGTGATTTGATCCATTATTGAGTTTAGAATTTTACTTTCATGATATTATAAAATGTTAGCTTACTGTTGCAATGGGTAGTCTTAACATGCTCAGTTCTCGCGAACTGATTCCAACTAGTATTTGTGCAGATGGATTGTGTGAGTAGATTAAAGGAAAGAGATGTAAAGGTTTCATCAGTACAATTTATGAAATTCCTTGTAAAAATGTCCAATGGGAGGTAAATTTTGTAATAGTGATTGCAAAGGAATTTAGAAGACCTCTTTCCTTGAGTTGTTCAGAAATTGCGTGAAGATGTTATCTTGTCCTTCTGTAGGTAAACTGGTAACTTATCTTTGCGGGAAATGTTATTCAAACTTTTCACTGGCATAAGCATTGTAGAACTAGGATCTTGAGAATTAAGTGTTAATTTAAATCTTTCTGAGACTCTGTATTAATGTGTTATATGTAAGTTGTAATGGGGTGGTTTTCCTTACGGAAGTTACCTAGAAGTTTTATTCAAAGAAATATGTTGTGGTATAGATTCCCTTGAGAACCAACAATGCCTTAAGTAATCAAGAGTGAGACTATCCTTGTAGAGTGATTTTTTTTAGCGTGTTATCCCTAACTGAACTAGTAAAAAAACTACTTTGTTAGTGAACGCTTAAAACAAACCTAAAGGAAAACGATGATTAGTTTTTAGTAAGATTTAACAAGTAAGAAAAGAAAATTTTGAAACCACTCAATTTACCTCTCAGCCTATTTAAAAGTAAGTAGCTTCCTCTTGAGAAGCTCTTTCGGTGAAGCCTAAGTAAGAGCACTATTTAACTACGTATAAAACCTCAAGCTTCAGTTAAACCTTAGTAATAACTAATGACGTCTTAAAGAGGAATTTGACTCGACCTTATCTCCTTAACTCTTTCCCAGGATACTTTGTAAGTCATCTGGATTTTGTTGAAAATGAATTCTTGTTGTAGCAAGGTAATGAGTAATTTTTAGTAATGTAAGTATGGACTGATAACCTTGTGGAATTAAATAAGTCCCTCATTAAATAATGGAACTAAACAACTAATTGTCGTAAAGTGAAGACTTTTAGTGAACTTCTCTTCAGTGTATAAGAAATTAACCCTGTTGGTAAGGTGAATTTGTGCGAATCATATATTGTACCTTTCTAAAACATAAGTCATGAGTTAAAGGGTGTATATCAAAATAAGTAACCTCCAATCATTTCCCAGAGTTGGTTGTAACTTTGTGACGACATGTTGTGTCGGGTTTTGTGTCGAAGTAAGTCAAAAAAAAAAAAAAGTTATCATGTATTTCACTGTGTTGTTCTTGTGTGATTGTTTGGGTATGATGTTGTGCTTGCGAAGAAAAATTCAAAGAGACTTTTATAAAAATTATACTTCTATGAGCAATACTAAAAACTTAAAAACACTTTCACAACACACCGAAATTAATGAATGTAGAAATAAAAAACCAAAAAAAAAATCTGTGTTACTATGGAGCATTCAACTCGCTACACACATACTTCTATAGATCCGTATATATGTTGTTACTACCATATTCAATAGGGAATCGATTTTGGAAGTGTTGTCATTGATGTCAAAATAATGTTGTTAAGTATCTCATATGTTAGAAATACTATCATTCATGTTTTCAAGAGTGTGTCACTTAAGAAAACGATGATTTGATTTGATGTTTGCATGCCGCGCATCAAAGAAAATATTATGTAGTGTTCATTGGGGGTTTGTATTGTTCTGTGAGTTTAAATTCATTTGATGGTTTGCTTAACATGTTAAAGGATTACTCATAGTATTTCAGGGTCCTAAATGCTAGCCAATAAGAAGAGAAAGCCATTGAAGTCAGCGATTTAACAACCAATGAAGAGAAAGTTTGTGAAGGCCAAACAGTTTCCATGCAATAAGAGAAAGAAACGAAAGTCAAGTATTTTTTGCAGAATGAAGAGAAAGACCTTGGAGTCAAGGATTATCACAAAAAGTTATAAATAATGTCTATGATGGTCATGAAATGACATGGGATCGAAAGAAAATAGGGGAAGTCTGGGGAATTCACATGAATGTCGAATATTCAATTTTCACTCTACAAAGGACGAATCAAGATGAATAATTCAAATCTTGATATATATCGCTGTCTCTTGGGAAAAGTCACATCCTTTCATGAGATGAATGTATTGTATAAGTGGATTTAATTGCAAATTCATCTAGTGTTCACGAAATTATGATGTCGATTTTTTAAAGATATAAAGAATGAATGAGAGAGGAAGAGAAGAGAAATTCGTGAAGATATATCAAGAAAAGCCATAAAGGGGAAGGAAAGAGAAACCTCGAGTAGGATACAATGCTAATTTTTTAAGGACAAACAAGCATCACATAAACAATGTGTGGAGTATGGGTGTGAGAAGACAACAAGAAAAATGAAGAATGATCTAACTGCCATCAACATGTTGATGAAGCAACTACATTAGGTGGAACTTTGCATTTTGAGGTCAGTGCCTCATTTAAATTGGGGATTGGTGTTTCTAGTGAGTTGGTCCTCACGAATTGAGTTGAGTTTGTACTTTGCACAAGGGGATTGGTTTCTCTAGTGAGTTGGTGCTCAACATTGAAATTGGTGTCTCCATTAGGGTGCTACCTATGAATATTTATAAAATAATTAATTGTGTGACTAGATTTGGAGAGTAGATCCAAATAGTATTTTCTCTGTGCTTTTCTCCTAAAAGAGTTTCCACGTAAATCGTATGTTGTGAAACTATTTTATCTTATGCGTTTTCTACTTTTATGAATGGTTTATGTTAAATGAATACTTTTTTTATTATATTGATTCACCCCCCCTCTTAGTATAAGTGTGTGTTCTAAAACCTTTCTATCTTCTTGCCTCTATTCCTCCTCCTTTTAGCACACAACTTCCTCAACTTGCTAATCCATATAAACCCTATGATATCATTCAACAATTAAATAATAACCAATGTCTTATGTCTATCTTTTGTGTATTGCGCCACACCCCTAACTAACATCATCCTTGGATGTTGTCATTCACTCTATTAAATTCAAAGCAATGATTCCCGAGTAGTTTTTACTCATCTCATGCATTCATTCAAGTATATCACCAATTCTATAACATTTTCAATAAGGAAATTACTCCTGATTGTTCCCATGATTCTCCTCCTCTTCTTATCATGGATCATGATTAGGATTTCCAAATTAAGCGTGTATGTATTGATAATGGCTCTAAACTAAATATTTTTCATTTATCCTTACATTCCAAACTGCATATTTCTAATAGTGAAATAGAAAATTCTACTTCGTTTTTCCAAGGATATGACACTAATACTCTTGTATGTATTTATACCATCACTTTAGAGTTGCAAGTCAACCCCAACACTCTTCTCACCCTCTTTTATGTAATGTATCTCCCATTGCAATACAATTTGCCCCTTCGTAAAACGTGGATCCATGGTACACAAGTTGTTCTTTCCACTATCCATCATTGTGTCAAGTTTATCTATGATCGTTATGAGCATACTATTACAATTTATCTTGAACCATTCAAGTATTGGAAAATGGACTCTGCCACCTCCATGGTCATTCCCTCAGGTGAACCTATCCAGTAGCACCATCTTGATACATATGATGTTGGGGAGTCTTTAAATTATACTTCCATTCCTCCACCTTTAGTCACTTCCTCTAATCAGGCTCCATATACTAATCTCATCTCTAGTCCTACCATATCCTCCCATTCTCATTCCATATCTAGTTCTAAACTCCTATAAAATTCTGAACAATACTTCTATGTAGAGATTGATGATTTTGATGATGTTGTTGTTGATATTGTTAAGCTCATTAATGATGTAGTGCCCGCTTCCATTCGACACCTTTTCTATTATTGATTTCGATACTGTCGACTACACTTATGGATATTATTATAGCTTTTGTTTTAGCATGAGACTAGATGTTAGACATACTAGACTGTCGTTGATTTCAACTCATATATGATGCATGTGGATTATTAGAGAAATTTTATATTGATGTTGATATACTATTGACATGGTTATTTATATATTTTTCTGACATATGTTATATTTTGTCATATTGAGTAGACCTTTCATAATAGGATTAATGTTGTGATCATTTTGACATGGATGAAATGTAGAATAGAAATTTTTCTAGAAATTGTAAATGACATCGTAATTTCCTAGAGGATATTTGATTCACATATAGAATATTGAGGAATTATATTTCATATTTTATCATAGATGTTTTTACTGCGGCCACATGGTTGAAGGAGGTATTTATGTGTTTTGTCGGTAAAATTATTCACAATAAACATCGGGGCGATTAGAGACCAACTACATTGGAATTCTAGATGAATTCAACAAGGGTCACCATGGTAACATGTAATTGTGTGTGTGTTAGAATTATTTGGTTAGGGGAGAATTGTGACCAAGGGGTCATGTGTTGTCTTTTGTTTTAGTTTTCCTTCTATTACCGTTAGTATGTGTTTCCTTTGAGTGATGTAATTTACTTTTTTTAATTATTTAGATTTTGATGTATGTTTTTCCCCTTTATCTTAATGGGTCTAAGTGTCTTATTAAAGTTAATAAATATTTTCCTAAAATAATTAAAGATGTGACCAAAGGAATTAATTTATTAGAGTAGATTTCTCTTGTATTTTGTGTTGTAAGTTGAGTGCTTTGGGATCTAAAGTGTTGTACACTCTACTCCATGGAAATTAAAATTTGTCCTTAGAGGCCAATTTTGGAAGCTTGTGGGACAAGTCAAACTTGTCCCAAACCTCTTAAATTTATATGCCAACCCTACCTATGGGTTTTGGGGGTCAAAATTAGACCCCATTAGGTGTTTTGGGAAGATAAAAAGGTAAAATCTTTATTGCACTTCCTTTCTTGTAATTGATTTTGTCCTTGGGGGGTGTGGGCTTAGATTGTGTGTGTAAGTAAACTATCTTTTCTTCAACCAATTATTAATTTTTTTCTGTGGAATATGAAGTTTACAAGGGTTATGTGAAATATAGAGGAAATGAGGTGGCATCCTACTTGGAGCCACATCATCCTCCTCTCTCCCTTTTCTATTTATTGAAGTTCTTTTGCTTGTTTGGGGGTTACTTCATCATTTTGTGCTTTTGAAATTTTTGGGAGAGTTAGAGGATTTTTGAGAGTGCTTGTGGATTGTTGGAACTTGTGGATGCTTTCTTGGTTTTGAGGAGCTTAGATATTTGCTCTTGGAACAAGCTATACTATGGAAAGGTAGGATCTTTACCTTGCTTGTGTTATGTTTTTTTTTGTGTTTATGTGCTTGTGTTGAGTATTATTTTTTTTGGAATTCTTGTTGGGTGTGGGTAGATTTCCTAAGTGTGGAGTGGGAGGAGACTATGGGGAGATTTAATTCAAGAATGAATAAGTGTTCAACTTTTGTTGGAGGGAGATTGGGTTGGGTGCCCCACCTTGTAAAAGGAATGCTTGCATTTCTTTCCTGTTTCTTTTATGAGGGAGGCATAAGAGTATGTGTGAGGTATAAATGGTAAATGATGGAGGAATAAGAGTATGTAGGGGATTTGAGATATGCATGGGAGACTTTAAGGTTTGTAACACCCACTTGAGACCTAAGAACAAACTAGGACTAATTACGAAAAATTATGGAATAATTTGTTTTTTATTAAAAGAATCTACAACAGGGTTACAAGACGACAGTTGTCACTAATAGGTTCCGGAACAATTCTATCCACTAGAGTATACTTTTATTTTATTAACAATTATTAGAGGTCATAAGGTCCAAAATTTAAGGTTAGAAGATTCAATTAGGTTCAGAGGGTAATTCCTCACCATATCCACTCTCTAACAGGCTCAAAGGTTCAGCTGGATTTTTGTCAAACTTAACTCCTTCAAAATTTCCCTAAATCCTTTCCATTAGATAGGAAAGTTCCTCACCTCTCCATTGATATAAATAAGTCCTCCTAACTCATATTTTTCGAGTTATGGGCCGATGGGCCTTGGGGTGAAAATTTTCCCTAAGACCGGGCCTACGGGCCCAAGGGTGAAAATTTTCCCCAAGGGCGGGTCGGCGGGCCACGGGGAGAATTTTCGAAATTTTCACGTGCGAGGAAAAAAAATTTTTGCGCCCGTGCACCCGTGGGTCCACAAGTCCACTAGGGACACGTGGCACCCCCCCTTAAAGTCAGCATGGGGAGAGCGGGGCATTGGGAGAAATTTAATAAAAAAAATTTCCCGGGTGGGGTAAAAGCCAACTTTGTGCCAACGCTCCCACAAGTCTATAAGGGACACATAGTGCCTCACAAGTCAGCATAGAGAAGGCATGGCGGCGGGGAGAAAATTAATTTAATGCCCTGAAGGGCTAAGAGGGTAGAATTCACCTGCACCTCCGACGACACCTCGCGATGCCCCGTGGTGGATCCTGATTGGCTACGGGTCAGCGGGCGGTAGGGAATATTTGGAAAATTTTCCCAAAATTTTTTGAAACGTAAAAATTAAAATAGGGATCCTCTCCTCTGTCGATGCCTCGTGATGCCATGTGGCATCACATGATTGGTTGTGGCCCGACGGGGAAAATTTTCTGAAAAATTTCATGGAGCGCTAAGCTTAAAAAGGGGTCCGCCCCTCCACCGATACCTTGTTTGTGCCATGTGGCAGCCTCTGATTGGCTGCAGGTCAGCAGGAAAAATTAGGAAAATTTTCTCAATTTTTTTTTGAAGTAGTAAGACTAAAATTCAAGCCCACGGGCCCGCTAAGAAAATGTTTTCCCAATTTTTTATTTTTTTTAACGCCAATTGAAGAAAAACTTCATAAGGCCATAAATTTTGATAAAGGGCTTGGTTTTGTGAAAACAAGGAATTTATGGAAATATATTGACGTCCTCTTTACTAAGGAATCGTTAATTTTTTATTTTGATAAAGTGTAAGGGGTCAATTTTAAGAAAACAATCTACAGGCTTTTACAGTGTAAACTGGTAAATTTTAACTTGGTAAATTTGTTCGATTTGATCTTCTTCCTCTCTCAACTTGTCAAATAGACATGGAGAATCATTCTTAGGTGGATTTAGGATAATTTTGTGAGGTAGATCTATTTTATTGAATTCCAATTCGAAATTTTACAATTTTGACAGCATAACAAATGTGAAAGCTTTAAACTCAATTTTGCCAGGTTTTGAAAGATTTCCTTTAAGTATTCTTGTCTAATTGGATTCATTTAGGGAAAAATACTTCAATTTAATTATTTAATTTGTTATTTCATTGTTTCAGGTTTGGTCTGTGCATTTTGAATTAAATAATTGTCAGTTTGAAAATACAAGACATGGATCGATTTTTTAAAGGGTTTATTTGTCATTTTCTTCTTCCAAGTATTATAATATGTTCCAATTATAATCTAACACATTTAGTTGATTCAATTCAACTATTCAAAAACTAAAATACATCTCTGATTTCAAATTTTAACGTATTTCAAAAGACAGAGTATTACACTTCCTTTATATGCATTTCTTCCTTTAAAAAAGAGATTACAACTCACATCTAGATGATTAAATTCAATAAAATGATACAATTTGAGGAAGGTTATGCAATCCTTTATTTATTCCAAAAGACAACTTTACAACTTCTTTCTTTTATTCTTTCAAAAATCATATATTATATACAGGGAAGAATAATACATTTTCTTCTCATGTGTTTCACTTTTCCATTTTCCAAATAGGGATTTCATAGAGCATGTTAAATACAGATTTCCAATGGAATAATATCATATGGAGAAGAAAAAACTACTTCCATTAATTCAAATGAAACTCTTACAGCTTCATTTTTATTTGATTGCAAAATATAGCATACAACGTATGTATCATTCTTTCACATTCCAATTTACACTTCCCTAAACACTCCAACATCTTGCTATTAAAAATATATACAAGTTCATCCACTTCAAGTGGGAAAGGTTACATTAATATTTCATTTCACAAGGGACATTTAAACTATCTTTATTCTCAGCTCCACAACAACAACATGTAGATTTCTCATTCTTCCAATTTGATCACAATAAGAGTAGGGGAAAGGCAACGCTCTCCACCCAACTAAGACATCAAATGAACAGGAGAATCCATCCTTCTTCATTTACCCTCGAGCCCCAACCACAATGCAGTAAAATATGTGATCCAACTCATGGAAAAAATAGGCTTTAACAACCACACAAACAACATAATCACATTAAGAACATAGTCCAAAACATAATGTAGTTCTACAACTACATTAAAACATGAAAAACAATACTAAGGCTTCCTCAAGCAAGCCAAAGGAGCAAAAAACTATGGGGGATGTTTCTTATGCCTCCCAACAGGGAAATGGGTATCACCACCTGAGAACAAACCACCAAAATATGTACATACATACATACATACATACATACATACATATATATACATAAATATATATACTTATATATATATATATATCATTTCAAATCCCTGACATGCCCTTATGCCTCCCCCAAGTACCCCTTATTCCTCACATTTCCTTATGACTCCCCAACCTCTTATGGCACCCCATAACGAGTAAAGAAATGCAAGCTATTTCTTTGTAAGGTGGAACCTAAATCCCAACTCCCTCCACTCTTATACTTCCCTAAAACACACTTGTGCCTCTAAAAAAATAACCCCATAGTCTTCTCCTAGACCATTCCTAGGCCATCTACCCAACAACCCACAAAAATACCAAAACATTCATACATTAACACCTACATTCGTAAAAGAAGAGCATTTCAAGATTCAAGCTCCCACCTCTCTATGATGGAGTTGTTCCAAGTTCCAAAACAACAAGCTTTATCCCAATGCAAGCAATTCAAATCAGCCAAGCACAAGCATGCAACATGTTGGTACCCAAATTTGTTCTCCTTTTGATACCAAGCATCAACATTGATTCATTATGGAGCTTATAGGTAGCCAGATCATAAATATATGTTGTTTTGTAACCGGGGAGGAGGTCTGACTGTCCCTTTGTTACTTGGATTTGTGGAGAGATGGGTAGCACCTTACAAGGATATGATCTTATCCTAACTATTTTAGGTTTTGCCTTTCAACCAAGGTAAGAGAACCTATTTTTTAACCTTTGTTATAAAAAAGGAGATACAAGTACCCTTATTTTGCATAAATTTTGTAGATAATACCTTGGGGAAAATATGATCAACATACCAAATCTGACTCTCACAAGTTGTCACTTCCAGATCATGGAGATACTTTCACAACAATGCAAAGGTTACTAAAGACATTTGAGACCCTGATTTATCCTGCATACTTTGGCAAATGGATTTTTGTCTTGTGTGGGTATACAGATAAAAACAGGGGTAGTGTTGATGGGATTGGATGTTTTTTAAATAAATTTTAGTGGGAGGGGAGACAGGATGAACTCGACTCACCAAATTCTAGAGAGCTTATGCAAAATGGAGGGATTTTAGCCAACGAAATGCCACAAAATTTAGGACTGTCTCTTCAACTAGAATATGTGCCTAAATGGAGGCCCAACTTAGCACTCTTTCACACAACCTATGGGATTCTACCACGAAGGCTCGAGTTAGAAAAATCAATAAAGAACTAAGATTCAAATCAAACCACATGCGAGGTACACCCAGAGGTTTACAGACAATATCTATCAAAAAATGAAAGAAAAGTGATTTTAAATCATTTATCTCAATCCCAGATGAAGGATATTTTGAGAAATGAGATTACAGATGCCACTAAAATATCACAAGGACTGAGACCTATGTGATTGGACTAGATATTGGTACAAGATTGCAACAGAAACAAGAAAAAATACTTGCATGGATTAAGAGATGACATAAATACATTTTACTCAAGATTAACACAAAATAATTCAATTCTAATCAAATTTATCAGCAAGGGAAAGTTTCCATAACAATCTCAAAGCTTGTCAATGGTTGTACACTTGCAACCACCTTGACATAATTGAATTTAATATAAAGAGAGATATACAAGCTTCTTAGATGGATTCTCAAAATGGATGGGCTCTGTTAACATTTTTTTGCTAAAAAATCATTCTATGACTTTTCAAAAAACTCCCAACCATTTGTAGGAAAAATTTGTGCTATTTATAACATTTACAATGGAGCCCCTTCTCCCCAAAATACAAAAAACGTTTAATGCACCAATGTTGGCCATGATTCTTTCATGATTCTCATAATCAAATCTGCAAAATGTCTTCAGGTGCTCGAGGGGGCATATTTCATCGAATGCCTCCCGCTTTCAACTCCTTGCTCTAGGAGATCACTCTTCCTTCAATTTTCCAACTAATTCCACCCATGATCTCTCAAATCTGGCTCTTTGCATGCTTTGGAGAAGAAAAACTGAAAATATGATCGGGCAAGAAAGTTAGACCATTTTAATGGTGAAATACACCTTCCAGATCTTCACACCAAACTTTAGATATCAACATTAACTTACTTCTCTGCTTGGCGTGTAGAAAAAACAAAAGAATCATGAAAAATCACACTTCCAGACGTGTTGCAGAAAAATGGAGGGAAAATCATATTTCAACTTTCAACTGTTGTTGATCTTTTCTTTGAATTTGGGTCATCCACGTGGAAGATCAAAACTTAAAAATGGACCCTGGGGCTTCCTCTAAATTATTACAACTTTTGGTAAAATTTCATATTTTTCTCTACATCTGTGTCCTCGGAAATGAGCCTGACACGTGTCCTAAGGTAGGCTCCTAGTGGGACTACAGCCAAATTATGACATTTCACTCCCCTTTCAGAAAAGGGAAAATTTTCCAAGTTTTCCCCTCATCTCTATTCTTGAAAAAAAGTGAAACCTTCCACATGTCCTCCTGTGGGGTCAAAGTGATACTTTTTCCCTACCCTTAAATTTTCTCCAATCAGTGCCTAGCATGGCCGCGGGGCGAGTTCAAACTTTTTTCCAAAGTAGCCATAGAAGAACAAGTTGAAAATTAATAGACCCGCCACAACCCATCTAATTGGAAGAAGCCACGTAAGCACCAAAAGAACCAATTAGATACAAGTGAGGCCATGGGACCAATTTTGCCTTTTCACCAAAAAGGAAAAAAGTGATAAGTTAAAGCATTAACCCATCATCCCCTAACCAACCAAAAGATTCCACATCCCCTGTCAATGTAATGATGCAAAATTGACTTGGAGAAAATGCTTGTCAAACCATAAATATAGAAAAACAATCATCTGAGCTAGAAAATGAAAATTTCTTCAAGGACAAAGATTTTAGAAATGTTTACAAGGCTCAGATATGTTTTTCAAAGATACATCCACTCATTTTATTCAAGTATTTAGGGAAAAAAAGATAAGGAAGACAAATCCTGACTATGGAGACCGAAAGGTATGATAACGCCTGAGTTTTTTAGGACTTTTCCAGAGGAACAAAGAAATAAGGAGCAAACCATGGACCCATAAATGATCCATGACCAAGGAACAAATTGAAAATGGAAATATATATTAATCAGGCACAACACGGGGAAAATGAAAGTGTTAGAGGCTATAAATTGATAGATTTTCAAAGGAAAACTTGGGTGAGGCTATTTTGCGCACCAATATCGGCTCTGAATCGGGGATGGAAACTCCCTATGAGTGCCACAGGAACAAAGGTAAACCAAGTGCCAAAAATATCCATTGGGAAAACCTAGAGTTATCATGTAGAGTAGGGAAACATGGCCATCTTAAAAAACAAATGGAGAAACTTGGCAAAAATAGGTCACAGAAGACCAGAACGATCCAAAAAACACACAAAAGACAGATAACAAACAACAAAGTATACACTGTACATGATATTTATGCTTTGATTTCAGAGGAATCAATCCAAGAAAGTCTACAAATGCCTTCCATTAATAGGAAACTTGAGCATTTCACCATCTAAGTCCTTGAGGAAGAAGGTATGCTCACCAATCCTGATATCTTTGGAGTAAGGGCCCATCCATAATGATTCAAATTTTCCATGCTTGCCCTTATCCTCATGTCTGCTATCCCATAACAACATGAGATCTCCAACATTGAAATCTCTAGGAGTGACCTTTTTGTGAAATAACTTCTTCAATTTCTCTCTGAACTTTACATGCCTCTGGTGGGATGCCCTTCTCTCTTCATCAAGCTCAATAATTTGATTAATGTGGGCATCGTAAGGACCTATCTCTTAATCTTCCATCTATTGCATAAAATGATATGAAGATAATTGCTGTTAGAGTAGGTAGTACTACTTTATTTACCTATTAGATGTTATTGTATTTATCCTCACCCACTTATGTGTGTTGATATTTATTTTATCTTATTTAGATATTAGGAGATATTATCTAGTTGTTAGGTATAATTCTTTCCTTGATCTATGGTCCGTGGTGATTGAGAAATCTAAAAACTTTGTTCTTTGATGACTAGTTATTTCCTTGATTTATGGCTTGATCTACGACCTTGACTAGTTCTTAGATTGTTATTCCTTGCTTATATAAGCAAGGCCCATTCTCAATGTATTGCATCGAGTTCCATTATAATAGATCATGGCAAATTATAATAGATCATTGAGTTCTCATTTATTTGCAAAGGTTTATGTAAAGTAATTGTGGTGAATTGATTTCATCTTATAGATCATGGTGTTTGATTAGCATTTGTGTTCTTGGCTTGGTACTATCTGGTTATCGTTCCTTTCATGGCATCAGAGTTGGAGATTGCTGTTAGCATCCGTCTGTAAGTTTTATTTTGTAAATAAATTATTTGTGTATTCATATATTTGGGATTTGGTTGTATTTTGTTGCTTCGTGAATTTTTATGGAAAACAGAGGCTTCCATTGGATCTGAAAGGCATGAAAACCCTAAGATTGACTATAAACTTGGTCGTTTCTGTAGACAATCTTTTTTGTGGTTTTTTTGTTGTTACAAAGAAGCACAGAAGATCACCTTAGGATTCATGCCCATCAGAAAAGAAATCACGGGATTTTTTTTGGATCTCTTGGATTTTTTGAGATTGGTGCAGGGAAATTTGTTATTGCATCTTAGCTTTCTTGGTTTGCATGCAGGAAGGCTTTCTCTAGTTATTTCCTTTTTTAGCAGGGGTCCACGGATGCTATGCACACATGTAATCCCCATTAAAATCCTTATCCCTTGGTCATATGGTATGGTCGTATGAGGGCTTATTACTTGTGATTCGTACTAGTAGGTGCTTAACTTCAGCCCCCTTTAATTTTATTTATGTGTTGAAGGCAATAACATTTTATTTTGTTTTAGAGGAACCTATGATAAATAACAGAGAAAAATAGTAAAAAACTTGTAACATTTGATCGGTAACTCGGTTTTGAGTGCTGTTTTTTTGTAAAAGTGCTTGTTTTCTCATGCTCTTTCCATTGGAGTTATTTATTTTGAGACTTGCACTATAATTATAAAGTGCCAAATATGGAGGAGTGTTGTAATCAATCGTGGATGCAATTTCAGTTGAGCCCGACGTCCTAAATTTTTGGGAGTTACAGTTTGTACCTATCATGGATTTTGAGAATGATATGCTTTTCTTTGAAGTATGTGGACTTCAAGAGGATATTGTAAAATTTTTGGAAGAAAATAGATCGCTCAAGAAGTGAAATTCTCTTCTACAATCACTCATTCATGATAAGGATACAATAATACACTCCCTGCAGAACAAACTTGCTAGCCTACAAGATCACCATCATATTCTGGACAACCATATCCATGCTCCTAGTCCACTTGCAGCTATTGCTCCTGATACCCACTGACATTGATCTGTTAGTCTTTGATTTTGTTCCTGATCTTTGATGCTCATACACCTACGAGGCTTATTACTACATGCTCTTCCACATCTGTGCCTGTTACAGTACCACATGTTGTGTATCCTACTTTTGCTCAACTGCATGGATTTTATGAGAAACATACCACTACATTTCGTTCTCACATGCTCCATTCTATGGGTCTCACTGGAGGAGTCATTGGCAGACATTCACAGGGTATTTTTTCCTCTATTCCACATGTTAAGTGGAATTCTTATCATGACATTGGTTTTCGATTAGATACATTCATTTGGATCACACATTGACAGAGCTCCTTTTTTTGTTCACTCGACTATTTATAAGGATCATGAGCAACACCTAAGTTCTGCACCTTTACCCAGGCTTGAGAAACCTGAGATTTTAGCTGTCAGACATGATCAATCCTGATACACATTCTGATGTTCTTTTTCATTCACCCATTGTGCATGTTACACCAAGTCATATGTAGGCATCCTATTCATCCATCTGTGTTGATTTGGGGTGGATATCTGATCACTTGTGGCGGCAACATAGGAATTCATTGAGAGGACTCTACAGGCGTGTCTCCTCCACCATTCGGCCTCTTTCTCCACTTTCTATACCTTATGCAATGTGATGCTTCTTGTTTTGAGCATTTTTCTTTAACAGGTGTAGTGTATCTCTCTTTTTTGTTGAGAGATTTTGTATTTGTATTTTCGACACTTTTGGCATGTTGACAGTCTCTCTTATGGGGCAGCTATTCTAGTGGAGCCCAGTGTTATTTTGTTCATTGTTCAAGTAGTTGTTTTGACAACTCTTACATATTTGTAGTGTCGCTCCACCCATTCAACAGTATGGAAGGGTGTGATGTTTATCCTGCATCTTCAGTGTTTCGTGTCCTTGCCTTGTTACCTTGGATTTTCTTGGATCGTGACACTTTGGAGTTTGTGTTCTTGCCTTGTTGCTTTGGTTATTGTTCTTGGATCGTGGCACACCTATTTGTAGCACTTGATCGAATTATGTTTGGTGTTTAATTGCACTTTCGACATCACTCCATTGAAAGTCTCTTTGTATGGAGCTATTTTGGTGGAGCCCAGTGTCATTTTTTTTCAGTTTTGTGATCAAGCAATGGATTCAGACCACAGTGCGCACCAAACTTCTTCAGCATTGTATGATTTTTTTTGAGCCGAGCTTCTTGGGATGCCTTGGAGCGGGTCTTTACTCTCTTTACTTTGTTGTTACTGGTTTTGGGTACCTTAAGGTGTCCCTTTTTCTCAGTTATTGTACACGAGTACCTCATATGGCCTAGTTTTCGGGACTCATACTATGGACATGCCACTTCTATTTTGGCCCCTAGCTTCACTTGAGGGGGGGTGTTAGAGTAGGTAGTTACCTTAGCTCATGTTCACCTAAGTACTTTATTTACCTTTATTATATTTATCCTCACCCATTTATGTTTGTGGATATTTCTTTTATCTTATTTAGATATTAGGAGATATTATCTAGTTGTTAGGTATAGTTCTTTCCTTGATCTATGGTATTGACTAGTTCTTTCCTTGATCTACTGTATTGACTAGATCCTTGATGTCTAGTTCTCTCCTAAATCTATGGTCTTCACTCGTTCTTGATGAATAGTTATTCCTTGATTTATGGCTTGATCTACAACCCTTGACTGGTTCTTAGATTGTTATTCCTTCTTATATAAGCAAGGCCTATTCTCAATGTATGCATTGAGTTCCATAATAATATATGATATTTCTTCTCATTTATTTGCAAAGGTTTATGTAAAGTTATTCTGGTGAATTGCTTTCATCTTATAGATCGTGGTGTTTGATTAGCATCTGTGTTCTTGGCTTGGTAGGATTTGGTTATCATTCCTTTCAATTGCATATGTAGAGGCAGCAGGGCCTGAGTTCTATATACCAACTCAAATGGACTCTTTCCAGTCACCCTCTTGACAGTGATCCTATCTACCCAAACAACAAACTTCAACTTTTCAACCCCACTTTCTCTTGTTCTACTCCAGTGATCTTCTGATGATCTTCAACAAATTTTTGTTACTGGACTCAGCTTGTCCTTTTCCTTGGGGATTGTAATTAGAGGCATATGTCAGGTTGATCTCATACTCCTTGCACATTATCACCAAAGTTTTACGTCTAAATCTCATGGCATTGTCAGCAATAATCTTGAATGGCACCCCAAACTTGCAGATGATGTTGTTTAGCACAAAATCCATGACAACTTGGTGTGTTACCTTCTTGGTGGGGATTGCTTCCACCCGGTTAGTAAAATAATAAGTTTCCACAAGGATCCACTTATAGCCAGCACTTGACCAATTGAAAGAAGCCATGTAAGCACCAAAAGAACCAATTATATACAAGCAGGGCCACGTGACCAATTTTTACTTTTCACCATAAAGGCAAAAGGTGATAAGTTAAATCATTCACCTACCATCCCTTGACCATCCAAAAGAAGCCACGTCCCCTATCAATGCAAGGATGTAAATTTGACTGGGACAAAATGCCTGTTAAACCGTAAAATATAGAAAAATGATCATCTGAGCCAAAAATTGAAAATTTCTTCAAGGATAGAGAGTTTAGAAACATTTACAAGTCTCAAATATGTTTTTCAAAGATACATCCACTCGTTTTATCAAAGTATTTAGGGAAGAAATGACAAGGAAGACAAATCCAGACTGTGGAGACCAAAAGCTATGATAAAACCTGATTTTTTTGGACTTTTCCAGAGGAACAAAGAAATAAGGAGAAAACAAGGGACCAATAAATGATCCACAACCCAACAACAAATTAAAAATGTCAACAAAGATTAACCAGGCACAACAAGGGGAAAAGGAAAGTGACAGAGGCCGTAAATCGATAGATTTTCAAATGAAAACTTCTTTAAAGCAAGAGCTCCAAAACAGCAAAATAATTCACCCAAGAATGAAGTATCCAAACTCAAGCAACCCAAAGCAAGGCAAGGAGTTGAAATTTTATAAAAGAGGGAAGGCAAGAGAACAAGGTGGGTCCATGTAGGATGTAACATCACACATCCTCAATTCCAAACCTCAAATTCAACTTCATTCTCCAATGCATAATAAATAGGTGGGTGAATAATATGACAATTAACTTACACACTCAAATCCAACCCACACCCTAAAGGACTGAAATTAAATCATGCAAGAAAAGTGCAATTAAAACCTACAATTTGCTTTCTCAAAAAGCATTATAAAAGTATAATCTCAACTCTCCAACCATAGGTATGGTTGGTAATTAAATTTAAGAGGTATGGGACAAGTTTAACTTGTCCCACAAGCCTCCAAAATCAGCCGCAATGGACAATTTCGAATTTCCAAGAAGGTAGAGTGTTTCACACTCAAAAGTTAACTTACACATCACTTACACATCTTTAATAAAGGCCAACAACTCTATTAATTACTTTCTTATTACATATTTGAATTAACCAACTTAAAATCGTGATTACTCACCAAATTACACATCATTTAATAAATAAAGAAAGGAGCAAATCCATCAAAAAATAAACACATGCAACATTAAACAAAAGGGTCAAATAAAATAAAAATACATAAAACCCCTTAGTCACATTTAAAGGTGATCCCCCCATGGGAATCCCTAATACACACAAGTGCGCACAAGAAAATACTAGTTGCCATGGTGACCTTGTTGAATTCATCTAGAATTCCAATGTGGTTGGTCTCCAATCCCCCGATGTTTGTTGTGATATTTTAACCTGTAACACATGAATATCTCCTTTAGCCTCATGGACATATCAAAACATCCAAAATAATATATATATAACTCCCAAAATCATCTATATATATATATATATATATATATATATATATATATATATATATCAATGCACAACAATATCAATGCAATCTAACAATATCATGTATTGTTTTATCGACAACTATATCATCAACCAATAATTTTCATATCTAGGTCTACTCACAATATCCAAACATCACAAGTACAAAAAACATCCATAATATATCCTTGTCAAAAAGTATATCAACATTAATATCCAAAATGTCTGTAATAATCATCATACATCATAACTGAATCAACTCAACAATAATCCATGATCTCACATCTAACATCACACTATAATAAAGTCCATAATCATGTCCATAATACAATCAACAATATCATGATCAGTATCAAAATGTGTCAAAGGGAAGTGGGCACTATAGGGTGGGTACCCATTTCCATTAGGAGGCATAAGTGGCCTCCCCATATGTCTTCCTCCTTTGACTTTCATTTTAATCCTTGTTTACTTGTTCTTTATTTGTTTTTATTTCATTCTTGTGTTGTAGATGATTGAAATGTGGTTTGAATGGTTGTTAAACAAGTTTTGTGTTGTGGAAGCTTATTGTTACCATGTGTTGGAATCATCTCCCGCTATAATGTGGTTGGGGGGCGGGGGAAAATGGAGAGGATGGCTTGTCCTCTTCATTAGATATCTTATTTAGTGGAGAGCATTGCCTCACCCCCCATTTTTTTGTGAATCCAAAAATCTTGAAGGATCTATCTTGTTGGTGTTGTGAAGCTTGAATCTTTTGTTGAAGTCCCTAAGAAGATCCTTCTTGTAATAAAATTTCCTTTGTGTTATTCCCACTTACAGTGGAAGAACTTGTAATATTGTATTTTATTTTATCTTGCATTATTGTATGATTTCCCACTTCAAGTGGAGGAAATTGTATTGATCTTGGGAAAGAAAGTTGTATTCAAATAATTATTATTAAAGTGGTATTGTATGTGGAAAGAAACAAATAAGAAAATAAATAAGAAAGATTTGTACTGTAGAGTTAGTTTTGTTATAAGAAAAGAAACTAATTCTCTTTAGTTGAAATCTTGGTTGTATTGTGAGAAAACTAGTTCTTTATGTTAAAAGATATGAGATATTTTCAGTGGAAAAGAAAGTTTACTTTCATTGTGAAGTTGTTTTATTGTCAATTTGAAATAAGGAAATATAGAAGTTGTAAGAAGTTGAAAACGCATGCATAGTAAACCTGAATGTAAATGAAAGTTTTTGTAGTTACTTTTGATATTTGAGTTGTACTAAAAATTAAAGAGACAACAAATTTTAAATAGGGAATTGTTGCATTTTGTATTAAAAAAATAACAATGTAGAAGTAGATATAAATCCTTTGTTTTTACTCTTGGAATTCAAAGAAAATTAGTTGAACAAAATGAAATAGACCTTGTAGATGTTATTGTTACTATTGTATTTCAAAATGTTTTAAATGAGTAATTTTAATTAGGAAATGATCAAATTGAAAGAAATCACAAAACTGGAGACTTTAGGTGCATAAAACTAAGCTCATAACGCATCTTAGTACCTTTTAGTAGCTTTTCTTTTTGGGAAAACTTAGAAATTTAGGTTATGTTTCTAAGAAATAGGACCGCTTCCCTGTGTAGAGCGGTAGTTTCATAACTACCGCTTAGGCAAGGTGGTGGTCTTAGAACCACCACTTCATAGACTGAAAGTTCATGGTTTTCCACCCGAGCAGGGTGGCAGTCCCAAGACCTCCATTCTTCTCTAGGCAGTGGTTTTGTCACTTACAAAAGAAATTCTCGGATCCATGCTTGTGCTAAAATTTTAACTGTTTTATACAAATTTTACATTGTAAAATTTAGCTAATAATCACCAGCAAGCAAACAATGGGTAATCCCATTGATTTGAGCAATAACACATACAAATGGTGAATTAAAAACATTCTTTTCATTTATATTTATGGGGGTAGGGTGTGCCCCAAATAGTGAACCCAAATGCACATAACTTGAACCACAACCATATTGGTAGGGAAAATCCCTCCCAATCCTTGAATGGAAGTAATAACAATGATAAAAATTTAATCTAAACTAATATAAACTAGATCTCCTTGTACAATCATCCATATTTCTTCTTCTTTTTCTCCCATGGCTTCCTCCTTTCTAACCTATAATTTTAGCAAAACAAATAGACCAAATTAGTAGAATAGAATGAAGGAGAGGCTTTATTAAAAATTCATAAGGATTTATAGGGCTAGTTTGGAACCCTAGGATCTTGTGGCCAAGATTGTTTCAATCTAAAGGTGGAGGATTAACCCTACTTTTGTTTGGTAGAAATGTATTTTAAATGTTTATATTAAATACTTAAGGGTATGTGTAGATGGGTGAATGGGGCCATTTAATTGCCTTAGAGTGTTAAATATTTTTTAGTTCTTGGGAAGCCTTAGGAAGTCAATGGAAAGTACTCTAAGTTAATAGGATAATAAGTTTAAATAAATCAACATAAGGTTAAGCTTTCTAGGATTAAATATTAACTAAAGAGAAGAAAACATTTAACTATGTAAATTAATCTATGGTACCTTCCTAATGTATAATGGATTAATGGACCTTAGAGATAAATTTGAGATTATGTTAAACTTTATCTAGATCTGGTTCTTTAATTGAAAACTAGAGTCTATTGATGATAGTTAGTTGTTTTAACCTATGGGATTATCATCCTTGTAACAATTTTTAACCTCTTACTTTGATCTTGTAACAAAAAAAAGTACTCGTAATATTCAGGATAAGTGTTAGGGGTTAGCATGTTTTTAGTTGATCATTTTTGTGGGCAGTACACTTGGTATCAGAGCCTTGGGTTAAAATCTTGGACCCTTGGGCACACCTAGAAAACATGAAACATGAACATTTAACCTAGTACAAAATTGGTTTCTTTTAATCTAGAAAACCACAATGTCTGATAATTGTATAGTTCGGAAAACATAGAAAACTTAAACAAGACCTAGAAAAATGAACTAACTCTTGGCTTGATCTGTTTAGGAGGCATGGATTAGATGAGGAGTATTTTCACATAGACCTAAATATACCACCTCTAGAGTCAGCGGTAGCAGTCATTATACCTCATATTTTATAGACACTTCATGGCGTCAATGCCATTATACGAGAAGGACCCTTCAAAGGAATATTTGTTAGACATGACATGGAACCATTAGTGGAGGCCCATGTATCCCCACAACACAGTGAGGAGTATAGGGAAGATTCACCACAAAGAGGGCATGGAGACAAGATTTCAAGACATAGGGATAGATCTCAGAACCCTCGACAGAGGGAGGAGCATATAGAGAGAACTAGGGGTTATCAGACGTCAGCTGTAGACCATATCAAGGAGATCTTGAAGCTACGACCATCTTACTATTTGGGGGATATAGGTGGTTTTTCAGGAAGAGGCCTAGTTGGTGAGCTTGAGTGGATGCTTCAAGCTTTTCCCTTGTACTAGTAACATAAAATCCTATGTTGTGATCCATCTTCTAAGGGATGGAGCAAGAGTCTAGTGAAGGACCATTGAGAAGAAGATCCATGTTGACTCAGAGATAGTTACCTAGGAACTATTTGAGGAGTATTTTAGGAGAGAGTATTTTAATCCACATCAATATGTTTGAAAATATTCATTACCTAGACCTTAAATTTAATCCACAACATCATGATAACCTCTTATAACTTACCCAAGTCTCTTCCATGCTCAAATACTTATGAATTAGTTGCACCACTGAAACTTTCTTGATTCTTCCTACTTTGTTCTCAAGAACATGCTTCAAAAGACCTTCATACATCCACTAAACATCTGCTATATGACCTGATATACCTCATACACATGCTATGCCATGTCAGAAAAAATACAACTTGTCTCACCAAGAATTTCTTACACCATTTCTCATGTTACTCCACCATGCACAATGTACTATGACTATGAATGGGCCTAGAATGAGCTGACTCAACCACAACTCTTCATGAAAAGACCATGATGACATCTTAAAGAATCATTAACACCTCTCACACATCATAATACCTTGATATACCTCATGAACAGTTCATAAAGTGTTTGGAGAACTCTGACTATGACGATGCCTACTATAGCATGCTCCAAAGCACCATAGAACTTCACCAACACTAGACACTACCCATCAACCTTCATGTTTGACCTTTTATAAACACCACATGAAGACACCAATGACACCATGACACCCTTTCCATCAATGAACTTTGAAATAAATGACAATTCTATAGACATAAAGGACAACAATCTCCCCCTTTTTTATTAATGACAACCACCTTCAAAAACAATGATGGAAATCAAGAATGCAAAAAAACCTACAAGACCTATTTTTCATGTTTGGATGCCTCTCCCCCTTTTAGATATATTAAAAATTATATATGAAAATAAAACATGAAAAATGACCACTCAAGGCATAATAACAACAATGCAATCAACTTACTTGATCACATGACTCCCCCTTGGAATGTACTATGTTTTCTTGTCTTCATAATAAAAAACCCCCTTAAAAAAATACATCATCTTTCAAATTCATTCAAGCTAAACATCACCTCTTAGGTTTATATCATGTTAGGAACACAACTTTTCCTCCAATCTCTAACACATCAACATTTAGGACTAAGAGCCCTAAAGCACATCTTCAGACAATTTTTACCATCTTTTATCTTACTATAAAATCAAATGTAGCATATGAAATAATAATTTTGATGCTCCCCCTATCATCACATCATTGTAATCTCATTGTTTAAGAAAATACAAGGTCATTTACCTTTATCGCCATTCATGGAGATGGGTCAACACAAATTACATAGTCCTAAAACAATATTTTTAGTCTTAATTGATTTCTTTTCATAAAAGCACATTTGTTAGACGATGTTGTTTTATTGCTCGTAATTCCTTCACAATAAAACTATGTTATACATTGTTTTATATAACTAATATTCTTATATACTTTTTGGGATTATGTTAACCTTAATATGTACCAAAATCACAAACTTTAGCTCTTGAACTCAGAACTAAAACAAACAAGTCCATGAGCACGATCCCTATAATGCAACTTCCGATTTGCTTGTTCATAAAACAATATGGAATAAATTTTATCTTCTTAGAAAAATGGAATCACACATAGGTGATATACCCATGGCATGTACCCCTAACACTTGTCACACCTTCTTGTGTCAATCAACTTTGATCATAGATTGCTGTATTTCAGTCCTTAAGACATTCAACCCCTATCTTGGAGCCCACATTATAGCACAAAGACCAATGGAAATTCTTATTTATACATGTATATTGATGTGCACTTGGAAAATAGGTTCTATAACATGTATTTTTCTCAAATGTTAACAAAAACTTTTACACTTATGCAATTGTGCTCACAAAATTAGAGCAATATTTTCAAGGACATAATCTCTAATAATGATCAAATTCCTCACTATTACGCTATAATCAATATCTGTAGTTTTAAATTTGAAACATGACACCATTATATCATGAAATTCCCCCTTATCTTACCATGGATAACTTTAAACTTAACATATTTATTCTATGCCTCATGAAGAGATATATATCACTTTCAACACCAATTCTCTGATACAAGCTTGGGAGACTCATATTTATATTTTTATCTCCAATGTTTTGAGGGTTTTTCATGGGCTAGGCCTCCTTTATGGGACTATTAGTAGATGATAACTCTCTGTATATTCTCTTCATACCCTTGGACTCACTATTCCACATGTCCATAGCTAAAAACTTCTCAATCTTTGTGTAATTCCCCCAAATTCCCGAATTTAAAAAACACACTAAATCCAACTACAATTCAATGAACTTATTTTTTTTAAGCAATTTAAATTAATTTATCCTATTCGTTCTAATAATTACGAAAATCTTATTATGGGTGTAAATATTATTTAGTCCATAATGAATACATAGGGAATTTATTTAAATTATCTCCTAAGTAGTCTAAGGGCAACACCTTAAGTCATTTTCGAATTTAATCCTAGTTGTAGCAATGTATTCAATACATTCCCTAAGTTACCCCCCATCTAGGTTTATTCACCCCACTAGTTAAATTAAATACTCAGCCACCCACATGTCATGTTTGTAGGAATTAATAGGATCCCTTAGATTGTTTTAATCTGGGCCATAGATTTTACTGATTCTCTAAAAGTAGTAACTCATCATATTTGGTTCTATATTTTAGCTTTTTTTCCATGACCATTTTGTCTCTCATTTTTTAGGTTGAACGAGGAGAGCCATGGAGGATATGAAATCAATTGTTTTTTTGGTTTGAGGTTTTTATGGAGGAAATTCCTCCTCTATAATAAATCTACCCTCATTTTGTTTTAAAATCTAGTTTAACAGTCTTCTCTTTTAAAATATTACCAGAAGAAACTTTTGGTTATGAGTAATGAATCTATCCATTATTTTTTCAAAAAGCTCTGATTCCCCAATATGTATAGATATATACATATATATATTATATATATATATATATATATATATATATCATTATATAGATATATATATATATATAAGAGTAGGGGTTTCAGATCAAAAAATACAATATGATCTACACTGACTCATGGACAGACTATTGGATACTGATATTATTTTTATATGGATATTGCATGTGTTCTAACATTGGATTTCTTCGCCATGATGAGTAGAATGTAGTTGTTGAATTTATTACTATAATTTTGGATAATGATGAAATGCATAATTAAGTTGTGATTTAGACCTAGAAATAATGATTGATTGAATTACGTATAGATGTTAATAAATTTCATGCATATGGTTATTTTGGATATTTTGACATGGCCCAAGGCCGAAGGAGGTATTTTTTGTATTTTGCAGGAAACACACATGATCACAACCATGAGGGGGATTGGGAACCAAACACAACAGGATGTCGGGTGGTTACAACATTTGGTCGTCAAGGCAACTAGTAAATTGTATTGTGTTACCTTTGTTCTTTTATGTGTTGAGAAAAATTTCCATGAGGGGGAAATTTTCTAATGTGACCAAGGGGGGGGTAAGAATTTTAATTACTTGTTTTAACTACTTTAGTAGGTGATTTATTTTTGATATGTTTTTTTTTAAAATTACTTTTGCTAAGTATGTTTAGATTAAATTAACATCTTGTTTTTATTTTTTAAAGTTTTGGAGGGAAGTCTAGTGGGTGTAATTAATTTTGATGGTTGGCTCCTTGAGCCTTGTGTTTCCTCATGTATTGAATGCTTGGTTTTGAGTGTTGACCACTCCAAATCCTTTGAATCTCGAATTTGAGATTTGAGGGCAATTTTGGGGGACTTGTGGGACAGTTGAACTTGTCCCACACTTCCCAAAACCCCTTACCAACCATATCTATGGGTTGGGAATCAAAAAGGGGATTATTTATTGTTTTGGGAAGGGAAATGTGACTTTGGAGTGCACTTTTCTTCTTTTTGCATTTAATTGTGCCTTAAGACACATGGGAAGGGATGGATGTGGAAAGAGATGTCATTCAACCCAACCACCCATTTATGGTGTTTTGGGATTTGAGTTGACTAAAGGGAGGTGGTCTTGAGGATGTGTGATGTGGCATCCTACAAGGAGCCACATCACCCTCACCCTTCCTTTTGTCTATTTATGGAAATTTCCTCTCTTGTTGAGGGGGGGGTTGGAGTTTTTTTTTTTTTTTGTTTTGTGAGAGTTCTTTTTTTTTTTTTTTGGGAGAGAAAAGAATTGGGGAAAGAAAAAAAAGAGTGCTTGGACTTGCATGCTTGGATTTTTTTTGGAGGGAGCTTGGACAAATTTCTTGGTTTAGGCTTCTCCAATGGAGAGGTAGGAAACCTTCTCCCTTTTTTTGCTTTTTATTATTGTTGCTTCTATGCTAAAATTTGTGAAAAATGCATGTTTACTTTTTTGTGTGTGTATTGTGAAAAAAAATGGATAGAATGCTTATGTGTGTAGTATAGGAGGTCTATGGGAATACTCATGAGGGAGGCATAAGAGTAGATTAGGATATTGTGGAGGGAGTTTGAGAGGGATGCCCATCTTGGGTAAGAATGTTTACATTCTTACCTTGTCTTTGAGGGAGCCATAAGAGGAGGGAGGCATAAGAGTATGGGAGGAAAAAGGGGTACTTGAGGGAGGCATAAGAGTCATAGGGGCTTGTGTGAGTTTTATTGTGGAGGGGTTTTGGATGGGCATCTCATCTCAATTGGGGAGGCATAAGGAAAACTTTCCCATAGTTCCTTTCTCTTTGGCTTGGATGAAAGCCTTGTTGTGAAAAATGTTTGTGTTTTTTGTGTTCCTTTTTGTTTTCTTCTTTTTAGCCTTGAATGTTGTGAAGAAATTGTATTGTGGAAGCAAGTATTGTTGCCTTGAGTTGGAGACCACCCTTCATTGTGTTGTGTTTGGGGCTCGGGGGTCAATGGGAGATTGCTTCTCTTCTCCATTGAGAGTTTTTTGGTTGGGAGGAGAGTGTTGCCTCTCCCCCTATCTTGGTTGTGATTTGAAATACTTGGAACTTGGAGCATGGAGAACACCTTGGAGCACAAGAACCTTGTTGTTGACAATGTAAAAACATCATGTATTTACCCACCTTGAGTGGAGGAAAAATGTAATATTGCCTTTTGCTTTTTTTAGCTTCCATTATTTGCAAATTTTTTCCACATGAAGTAGGATATGTTGTAAAAAAAAGATTTGAAGGAAAAGCATTTGCATTGAAATGATAGTATTTCTTACTCTAAAAAATTTATTGGAAAATTGTTGTTGAATTCTTTTTGGAATGTTGGAAAAATTACAAAAAAAATATATTAAAATTTTGTTTGATACTTGAAAGTGATGTGTGTTGGAAAAAAGTGGAAAAAAAAAATAGTGCATTATCCTCTTTTTTTATACTTGATGGAAAGGACTTAAGTTTTTAAAATTTTTTAGTATGACAATGAAATTTAAGTTCTTTTTCTTTATCTTTTTATTTCATTTTATGAAATTTCTTGTAAAATCCATTTAAAATAAATAAAAAATGAAAAAATTTAAAAAAATCCCATGTAATGTCTAAAATTGTGATAAAAAATCTAAAATTCCTTTTCTTAAAATTAATTTAAAATTTTAACCACATTAATAAATTATTAATACATAAAGTTTAATGAAAAATTAACATTTTCAAATATAAATTCCATAAACTAATATTATTGTATCCTACAATTGTACTAACTATTAAATTTTATACTAAATTTTTAAAATATTAATATAAAAATATATATTGTATATATTAATAATAAAAATTAATAACTTGAAATGCATCAAAAAAAAAAATAAAATAAAATATATAACTTCTTAAATGCAAATTTAACAAAATACAAAATCATTTTTTTTTTTTGCATTTGCAACATGTCATCAAATAACTAATATAAAATCTAATATTTTTCCAAAATGAAAAACCAACTATCACAATTTAAAAAAAAATTTTAAAAATTAAAACTTTTTTAAACTGTCCTTTATTTATTTCCAAAGAAAATATCTGATACAGTGATCAACTGCTTTTGCATTGCAAGCCCATTTTTACAAATATCAACTTATGCATAAAAAAAATACTGCCAAAAAAAATGTAAATGTGAAGTTATTTTCAAAATTCAAGAGTCAATCACCCTTAAATATGTTCTATTCATTAAATAACATTTAAAAAAAAATGAAATTGTTAACTTGAAATTACTGACACTGTCACATGAATCCTCAATTATAAAACTTATGCAGCCTGCATTCCCAAAATTTTGCAAAATTTAAATTTGTTCAATATTCAAAGACCTGCCATTAATAAGTTGTTAATAGTTTTTTTATAAATGCATTAACAAGCAAGAAGTTTAATGAAAATGAGTCTCTTTTTTGAACAGAAATGCTTGTTCAACTGTCACTGCTGACTACCAATGTGCACTGCTCTGTCCAGTGATCAATTCTGAATGAAAAATATTTTCACCTCTAATGGATTTCCAAATCCTCATTTGATTTTGAAAAATCAGTTGGAACCTTTTTAACATGCAACTTAACAAACGATGACTGTAGTGGGACATCCATTTTCCTTTACCACTTTGTCCCTTGTTTTACACGTGTTTTGCACTTTTGCAAATGCAAACCCTTGCTGATCACATGTAAATGCAAATAAAAATTCATAATTTCTTCATGAACTCAATCCCTTCCACCATTACTGATCCTCTAAGTTTACAATAAAAAATCTATCTTGAAGGGCCACTGCCAGAAAAAAAACTGAATGAAACAACATAGTTGGAAACAATTGTTGGAAAACGAACCCTGGTCCCACTTTGTTGCCAAAGTTCCCTTCCACTTTGCCAAAAACAGGAAAAAAAAGGACCAAAAAAAAGCACTCCTCCCTGAACTGCCCCTGCCCTTTTCCAACTGTCCACGCCTCAAGATGGATCCTGTTGCCAAATAACCCCACTTCCCTTACCTCCCTGTGAGTTTTCATACCTGACCATCCCTTCCAAGGGGCCAAAAGCAGGCTTGACTGTTTGGGTCCCTTTTTAGTTAAATAATTTGATTAAATCTAAATATTTAAATCTACGAGATTGAGTGGCTCAGTAGGTAACTTAACCTGACACGCAAAAAGGCAGTTTTGAATTGTATTATGCTTTTGGTGGGTGGATGGCACCACCACCAAAACCAAAATTTAAATTTAAGCCTTAGTTAAATTTTTTTAAAATGCCTTTTCCCCCCTATTTAGACTTGTATGCATTAATTTTTCAAATTCCAAACGTATGCTAAGCATATAGTCTTATTTAAGTGATCTTCTAAATCAACATGAGTGTGAGTTGTTTGGATAGTGCGTGAGTGGAGTTATTTTGGAAATAATTAAAGAAAAATGTTACAAGGGTCAACACCCTATTTACCAATGTCCATTTCATAGGTAGCACTTAGCTAGCTCTTGCCATAATATTGCAATGCACATTATATAACAAAATTATGTGTGCAAAACCCTTAGTTTGGATAAGACAATATGTACAGGCACTTAATTTTGGTGGCGGAATATGCTACTAGTATTATGTGTTCCCACGTAATGACATGGGCCACGTGGAAATCCTTGGTATGGCTGCTTGTTTATTAAACGTGTCCTTGATGACGTGGATGAAGCATGATTTTGGCCTCACTATGACTCCATTTTTTTAAACGGGCTCGACATAAGAGTTATTATTCCTGGCGATCATACTTGCTCATGACGGAAAGTAGTTTCTTACGCACACCATGGTATGACCTTGTTTGTATCCCTTTTGTTCTTTGCAACTTAACGCTTTTGTATAGGCGCTATGATCAAGATATAGATATTTAACATGTTACCTTTAAAATAAGAACCGACCATCTATTTAACCTCGATGGTGATATATGCTTATCAACTAAACTCTCGGAGCCATGTGAAAACAACTCGAAACATGGTTTCGTTTGAATTGCAAAATGAATTATGATTAAATTTATAAAATGCCTTTTGGGTTGCAATTATAATACCTCAAATGTAAAGTATGAAACCTGTGATGTCCGTCAAGGGCAGGTACAAATACTTTTTTAAAAAAAAAAATTGTCGCATTTTCGGGTTGGTTGTTTATGGCGCGTTATCGTCGTCGGCGTCGTAAGCGTGGCGTCGTCGTTAGCGGCATTACACTTTGGTATCGGAGCCAGGGGTTCGAAGCTGGGACCCTTGGGCACACACAGGAAAACGAAAAGCATGAACTTTCAACTTAGTACAGAACTAACACTTTTAAAATATAAAGCCATAATGTTGATAATTATAGTAAACAGAAAATTTTGAAAACTAGCACAAGACCTAGTACAATGAACTAACTCTCGCCTTGATCTGTGCAGGAGGCGTGGATTGGGCGAGGGGTCTCTTCATATAGACCTAGACATACCACCGCCAGAACATGCCGTAGTAGCCCTTCTGCCTCAGATTTTGCAAACACTCCAAGATGTCAATGCCGCTATACGCAGAGAGCCCTTGGGAGGACGAATTGCTAGACATAGTTTGGAGCCATCAGTAGATGCTCAGGAATCCCCTCGTCACAGCGAGGAGCACAGAGTAGATAATTTCCATGCAGAATCGGCTAGGGCAGAGTCACCTCAGAGAGGACATGGGGACAGGATCTCAGGACATAGGGACAGGTCTCAGAGCCCTAGACAGAGGGAGGAGCATACAGAGAGATCTAGGATTCGTCACACGTCAGCTGCAGATCATATCAGGGAGATCCTGAAGCTACGAACCTCTCACTATTCAGGTGATACAGGTGGTTTTCAGGCAGAGGCCTGGTTGGTGAGCTTGAGCAGATGCTTCAAGATCTATCCTTGTAGTAGCAACACGAAAGCTTGTGTTGCGATCCATCTTCTGAAGGATGGAGCAGGAGTCTGGTGGAGGACCGAGGAGCAGAAGCTCCATGTTGACTCAGAGACGATTACCTTGGAGCTGTTTGAGGAGCGTTTTAGGAGCAGGTATTTACCCAGGAGATTTATACAGCAGCGCATAGACGAGTTTCATGACCTCCGTCAGGGATCGATGACAGTAGCTGAGTATGAGAGTCGATTTCTGGACCTACTCCAGTACGTTGACTATATGCAGGATGAGCAGGTACGGATTCACAGGTTCATTCGGGGCCTGAATTTTGATTTAGGTGGCGCAGTGCGCATTCACTACCCACAGACATTAGCAGAGGCCGTGGAGAAGGCCTATATTGTAGAGGAGACACAGGGAAAGACACAACAGGCTAGAGACAGAGTTCGGAGCCGTATCCAGCAGATGCAGGATAGTAGGTCGAAGGGGTCAGTTCCTCCTCCACGGGGTGGACAGAGTTCAGGGCAAGCTTCATTTAGGCCACCACAACAGTAGCAGCAGCAGACCCACCCACCTTACCGACCTGCTCAGAGATTCGATGCACAGAGAGGACGTAGTATGGAGCCTCCTCTGAGGGGTCCCATCAGGACACAGGGTGCACCGAGAGCTCAGTCAGTAGGAGCTCGTCAGCAGAGACCTCAGCAGTCCATAGCTGGATCATCAAGATCTATATCTTAGTCATCTAGAGTACCAGCTGGAGCTGCATCCCGCTGGAGAGGACCAGGCAGCTGTTATGGTTGCGGAGTTGTTGGACATATTTGGAGAGATTGCCCACATAACCCTACCAAAGGTAAGACATAGAGCTCAGAGCCCACTATTGGAGATATGGCATGGAGTCATCGGATCTATGCAGCAGTCGAGAACCGCCAGGCTGAGCATCAGAGTACTGTGATTGAGACGATAGGTAGTATTGGTGGTATTTCCACCTCTATATTATTTGATTCTAGTTCTTCTGATTCTTTCATTGCACCATCCTTAGTAGAGCATTGTAGGCTGGTGGCAGTTAGGCAGGGCCGTAGTTGGGACGTCGAGATGGCTTCTGAAGCCAAGATTTCTGTAGACTCCTTAGTCAAGGAGTGTGTAGTGGATTTGGGACCCTTCACCACTACTTCTGATCTTCGGATCCTTCCATTAGGATCTTATGGCATCATTTTAGGCATGGATTGGTTGTCCGCTCAGAGAGCTAGAGTGGATTGTTACCACAAGACTATTGCTTGCATAGATGATCTTGGGGAAAAGTTAGTGATATCAGGGGTTAAGAGACTCGTTTCCATTCGCACCATCTCCGCTATGCAACTTAAGCGGTGTGTGCGACGGGGTTGCCAGTTGTATGCTGTTATAGTTAGTGACAGATCAGAGGATGAGTCAGAGGGACCTTCCCTCAATGATCATCCCATCTTATCAGAGTTCACCGATGTGTTTCCAGGGGAGCTACCGGGATTACCTCCCCCACGTGAGATCGACTTCCATATAGATCTAGTTCCAGGCGCAGAGCCTATCTCACGAGCACCCTATCGGATGACTACTCCTGAGTTATGTGAGCTCAAGTTGCAACTTGAGGGCCTTCTGGAGAAAGGCCTAATCCATCCTAGCGTATCCCCTTGGGGTGCACCAGTTATCTTCGTAAAGAAGAAGGATGGATCTCTTCGATTGTGCATTGATTACCGTTAGCTGAATAAGGTAATGATCAAGAATCGTTACCCCCTTCCACACATTGATGATTTGTTTGATCAGATGAAGGGGGCTACCATTTTCTCCAAGATAGATCTTAAGTCAGGATACCATCAGCTCAGGATTGCGGAGACAGATATTCACAAGAAAAATTTCCGCACGAGATATGGCCACTACGAGTTCACAGTGGTACCTTTTGGTTTGACGAATGCCCCCGCAGTGTTTATGAGTTTGATGAATGGGGTATTAAGGACCTTCCTTGATCACTTCGTGCTCATCTTCCTTGATGACATTCTAATTTACTCATGCACACGTGAGGAGCACGAGGGGCACCTTCGCCAGGTTCTTCAGTGTCTTCACAAGCAGCGCCTTTTCGGGAACTTGGAGAAGTGTGCATTCTTTTAGCCTGAGGTGCAGTATTTGGGCCATATCATTTCAGGGGAAGGTATCACAGTTGATCCTTCCAAGATTCGAGCCATCATGGATTGGCTAGCACCCACTAGTGTGACCGAGGTGCGTAGTTTCATGGGTCTAGCAGGATACTACAGGAGGTTTGTTCAGGATTTTTCCCAAATTGTGCACCCCATCACTTCTCTTCAGCGGAAAGGGAAGAAGTTTGTATGGATAGATAGATGTGAGCAGGCCTTCAGTACACTGAAGGAGTGCCTCACGAGAGCACCTATTCTTGCAGTGCCAGATCCTCATGGAGAGTTTTTTGTATGCATAGATGCTTCCTTGGCAGGACTTGGAGGAGTGTTAATGCAAGAGGGTAGAGTGGTTGCCTTTGAGTCCCACAAACTCAAGGATTATGAGCTCAATTACCCAACCCATGACCTCGAGCTTGCAGTAGTAGTACATGCCTTAGTACGGTGGAGACATTTTCTTCTTGGCTTGAGATTTACGCTCAGGACAGATCACTTGAGTCTTCGCCACCTCTTCACGTAGCCCAATCTCAACGCTCGTCAGCGGCGTTGGATGGAGTTACTTTGTGAGTATGACATGGAGATAGAGAATGTGAAGATGAAAGAGAATGTGGTGGCAGATGCCTTGAGTAGGCGGAGACATGTGGCTATGGCCACCTTAGTGGGCACAGATTTGCGGAGTAGGATCTTGCAGCAGCTTCCTCAGGATAGTTTCCATCTTGCAGCCAAAGCAGAGATTGAGTCTCAGAGACCCCTTGAGGGGAGATTTGATGGATTTTCATTAGAGGCAGATGGTCTTCTCAGACACAGAGGCCAGATATATGTTCCTAGAGATGGAGGCTTGAGACATGACATTTTGACAGAGGCTCATCATGCACCTTACTCAGCCCATCCCAGGGTGAAGAAGATGCACGCCACCTTGAGACAGTTGTATTTTTGGAGAGGACTTTGGAGAGACATAGCTTCTTTTGTATCCCACTGCTTAGAGTGCTAGAGGGTAAAGGCTGAGCATCAGCATCCAGCTGGCCTACTTTATCCTCACGCCATACCAAAGTGGAAGTGGGACACCATTTCTATGGACTTCATCATTGGGTTACCTGTGTTGAGATACCATCATGACGCCATCATGGTCACAGTGGATAAATTGACGAAGGTAGCTCACTTTTCTCCAGTGAAGACCACCTATACAGCAAGTGCTGTAGCACAAGTATATCTTGATGAGATTGTTAGATTACATGGGATTCCGCCGAAGATCGTTTTTGACCGTGACCCTTTATACACTTCCCATTTCTGGACCACCATGCAGTATGCCCTCGGAACGAGGATTAATTTCAGCACAGCTTATCACCCTGAGACAGATGGACAGACAAAGAGGGTGAATCAAATTTTGGAGGACATGCTCAGGATGTACGTGATGGATCACCAGTCGAGATGGGAGGAGTATCTGTTCTTGGTAGAGTTTACCTACAATAATAGTTTGCAGAGTTCTATAGGCATGGCTCCTTTTCAGGCATTATATGGTAGAGAGTGCAGGACACCTCTTAGCTGGGATAGGATTTAGGACAGGGTTCCTCTCGGACCAGCATTATTACAGGACATGGAGTAGCAGGTTACCTTGATCAGACAGAGATTGCAGGAGGCACAGGATAGATAGAAGAAGTATGCAGACCAGCGTAGGACAGATCGCAGTTTCGAGGTAGGCACGAAGGTGTTTCTTCGTGTCAGACCGCATAAAGAGCCCTATCCGTTATGGAAAAGGTTCTAAGATTTCTCCTAGGTTTGTGGGTTCCTTTGAGATCTTGGAGCGCCTCGGCCCCTTAGCCTATCGCCTAGCGTTGCCACCTAGCTTATCACGCGTCCATGATGTATTTCACATTTCTGTGCTTAGGAGATATGTTTCTGATCATTCTCATGTGCTAGATTGGACTGCATTGCAGGTGCAGGATCAGGGGCAGGTGATGGTGGAGCCCGTGTGCATTTTAGATCACAGGACCCTGGGCCTTCGTGGCAGAGAGATTGATTAGGTTCGGGTCCAATGGGACAGGTACAATGAGACTACTGCTACTTGGGAGGATGCTACATCATTGCGAGCTCAATTTCCACACTTATTTCAGTGACTTCCAGGAGGAAGTCTAGTCTAAGGGGAGGGGGAATGTAATGCCCACTTCCCTACGACACTTAGTTGATTATCATTTTGAGTTATGCAGACTTTGGATATGGACATGATTTATACTTATGTTGATTAGCATGATGTTTTGTGACTAGATGCATTTGGATTATGATTAGATTTTGTTTTCAGTATGATCTACACAGACTCATGGACAGACTATTGGATACCGATATTATTTTTATATGGATATATTGCATGTGTTCTAACATTAGATTTCTTCACCATGATGAGTAGAATGTAGTTGTTGAATTTACATTACTATAATTTTGGATAATGATGAAATGCATAATTAAGTTGTGATTTAGACCTAGAAATAATGATTGATTGAATTACGTATAGATGTTAAAGAATTTCATGCATATGGTTATTTTGGATATTTTGACATGGCCGGAAGGCCGAAGGAGGTATTTTGCATTTTGCAGGAAACACGGCATGATCACAACCATGAGGGGGATTGGGAACCAAACACAACAGGATGTCGGGTGGTTATAACAATTGGTCGTCAAGGCAACTACTAAATTGTATTGTGTTACCTTTTTTCTTTTATGTGTTGAGAAAATTTCCATGAGGGGGAAATTTTCTAATGTGACCAAGGGGGTAAGAATTTTAATTACTTGTTTTAACTAGCTTTAGTAGGTGAATTATTTTGTGCTGTCCTTTTGTTAAATTACTTTTGTTAAGTATGTTTAGGATTAAATTAACATCTTGCTTTAAATTTTAAGTTTTGGAGGGAATTCTAGTGGATGCAATTAATTTTGATGGTTGGCTCCTTGAGCCTTGTGTTTCCTCATGTATTGAATGCTTGGTTTTGAGTGTTGACCACTCCAAACTCTTTGAATCTCGAATTTGAGATTGAGGACAATTTTGGGGGACATGTGGGACAAGTTAAACTTGTCCCACACTTCCCAAAACCCCTTACCAACCATATCTATGGGTTGGGAATCCAAAAAGGGGATTATTTATTGTTTTGGGAAGGGAAATATGACTTTGGAGTGCTCTTTTCTTCATTTTGCATTTATTTGTTCCTTAAGACACATGGGAAGGGATGGATGTGGATTGGAGATGTCATTCAACCCAACGACCCATTTATGGTGTTTTGGGATTTGAGTTGACTAAAGGGAGGTGGTCTTGAGGATGTGTGATGTGGCATCCTACAAGGGGGCCACATAACCCTCACCCTTCCTCTTGTCTATTTATGGAAATTTCCTCTCTTGTTGAGGGGGTTGGAGTTTTGTTTTTGTTTTGTGGAAGAGTTCTCATTTTTTATTTTGGGAGAGAAAAGAATTGGGAGAAAGAGAAAAAAAAAGAGTGCTTGGACTTGCGTGCTTGGATTGTTTTGGAGGGAGCTTGGACAAATTTCTTGGTTTAGGCTTATCCAATGGAGAGGTAGGAAACCTTCTCCTTTGTTTTGCTTTCATACTAGTGTTGCTTCTATGCTAAATTTGTGAATAATGCATGTTTACTTTGGTGTATTGTGAAAAATCGATAGAATGCTTATTGTGTAGTATAGGAGAGGTCTATGGGAATACTCATGATGGAGGCATAAGAGTAGATTAGGATATTGTGGAGGGAGTTTGAGAGGGATGCCCATCTTGGGTGAGAATTTTTACATTCTTACCTTGTTCTTGAGGGAGCCATAAGAGGAGGGAGGCATAAGAGTATGGAAGGAAAAAGGGGTACTTGAGGGAGGCATAAGAGTCATAGGGGCTTGAGTTTTATTGTGGAGGGTTTTGGATGGGCATCTCATCTCAATGGGGAGGCATAAGGAAAACTTTCCCATAGTTCCTTCTCTTGTTGGCTTGGATGCAAGCCTTGTTGTGAAATGTTTGGTGTTATTTGTGTGCCTCTTGTTTCTTCTTTCTTTTTAGCTTTGATTGTTGTGAAGAAATTGTATTGTGGAAGCAAGTATTGTTGCCTTGAGTTGGAGACCACCCTTCATTGTGTTGTGTTTGGGGCTCGGGGGTCAATGGAGGAGATTGCTTCTCTTCTTCATTGAGTTTTGGTTGGGAGGAGAGTGTTGCCTCTCCCCCTATCTTGGTTGTGATTTGAAATACTTGGAACTTGGAGCATGGATGAAGAACACCTTGGAGCACAAGAACCTTGTTGTTGACAATGTAAAAACATCATGTATTTACCCACCTTGAGTGGAGGAAAAATGTAATATTGTTTGTCTTCTTTAGCTTCAATTATTGTAAATTTGTTTCCACATGAAGTAGGATATGTTGTAAAAAAATTTGAAGGAAAAGTTGCATTGAAATGATAGTATTTCTTACTCTAAAAATTTATTGGAACTGTTGTTGTATTCTTTGTGGAATGTTGGAAAGAAGTTACAAAAGAAAATATGTTAAAATTTTGCTTGAATACTTGGAAATGATGTGTTGGAAAGGTTAAAATAAAATAGTGCATTATCCCTTCTTTTAAACTTGATGGGAAGACTTAAGTTTTCAAGTGGCTTTTAGTATGATAATGAAACATTCTAAGCTTTAACCCCCTTATGTCTTACTTTATTTATGGATCCATTGTGAAATTATTGGCAAGTATATGAAATCAGTTTACAAAAAAAAAACATGTAGTGTCTATCAAAGATGGATAGAAACAAATGTTGATACAAATTCTTAATAACTCAATAAGACCATTCACACCTGTCCTCAACGTTTAAAGAGGAAACCAACATTGCAAATATTTTCCATATACAAGTATTCTTTAGACTAATGGTTTTACTACTACTAAATTTTATAAGTCACAACATACTATTAATATTGCCTTAGTGATTATAAAGGATATTATTGCGAACCACGGCCAATAATAAATGAAATATGAGATTATACATTCTACTGCACAGTTCATCCCTGCGCCTCTGACGGTGTTCGCATGCCCATTCAATTGCTAAGCAACTGTATTTTATGAAGTCAATAGCATAATCTAGATCTCCAACTACTTGGAAAATAAATAAAAAATTAGAAACTGGAAATAGAACCTGGTCCTTTCTTTATCACCATAAGTCTGATACAGTGCGCCTTGTTATGGTGCAAGCCCATGTTTACAAATTGCTTCACTTAACATCAAAAAAATATATGCCAACAAGAAGTAATGAAGGCATTTTCATGGTTAGCATTTGACAAGATTTATATTCCATTGAAATGACAAAAAAAAAGATTACACAGAGCACTGACTGTCACAAGAGTATATTTAAATTATGTAGTGCTTGCAAAATGCGGGTTTTGTGGTCGCCTATTTAACAGTGCTGCATTAGACAAGCAATAGTGTTGGTATATGAGGTCCATAGTTGACTGATGGCGTATCCAACCTCCCTTCTCACCACTGTGCAAGCAACTTCGTCCCTTGACCATTCTGATATGAAACGGACTTACCTCTATGGGATTTCCACCTCCTCAGGCGGCCAAGGGAAGTCGGAACTGGTAACACGCCTTCTTCATGCGCTGACTATAGTGGGACAGACCCTTTTCTCCCCCCCTTCTTCTGAGACGTCGCACCTTGTGCAAAGCAAATTCGGCTTCGTGAATATTCTAATATGAAACTGTTTTACTTCTATGAGATCTCTTCTTCTCACGCCTACGCTGTCTCATAATCGATTTTGATAAAAATATGTTGAAGGAATCCCGAGTTTTGAGGATGCATTCGATGCTGAACAAATAACAACACAGTTGGACGACCCTGCCACATTCACCTTGCTGTACCCAATGAAAATGAAGGTAAAACGCCCTTCCCACGTGTTGGAGCTCCTTCATAAGCTTCACCCTCTGTCCGCACGCCTATAACCTTCTTCCTTATCTCCCTATGAGTTTCATACGCGGCCAGGTCAATGGGGAAAACAGCAGGCTGACTGTAGTGTCCTTTTTGTTAATAAATTTGTAAATCTAATGAGATTGAGCAGCTCAGTAGGTATAACACGACACGCCAGGCAGGGAGTTGTTGATTATGACAACTGGTGGGTGAGGTCCACCGCCCCAAGTCCAAAAGCTTTAAACATGAGTTAAAACGCCTTTTTCCCCCTATTTTGACTCGTATGCATTTAATTTTTCAAATTCAAACGTAATGCTAAGCATATAGTCTTATTTAAGTGATCTTCTAAATCAACATGAGTGCAAGTTGTTGGATAGTGCGTGAGTGGAGTTATTTTGGAAATAATTAAAGAAAAGTGTTAACAAGGGTCAACAACCTATTTACCAATGTCCATTCGCAGGTAGCACTTAGCTAGCCCTTTGCCATAATATTGCATGCACATTATATAACAAATTCTGTGTGCAAAACCCTGAATTTTGGATAAGACAATATGTACATGCACTTAATTTTGGTGGCGGAATAGCTAATAGTATTATGTGTTCCCATGTAGTGACATGGGCCACGTGGAAAATCCTTGGTATGGCTGCTTGTTTATTAAACGTGTCCTTGATGACGTGGATGAAGCATGATGTTGGCCTCACTATGACTCCATTTTTTTACGGGCTCGACATAAGAGTGATTATGCCTGGCGATCATACTTGCTCATGACGGAAAGTAGTTTCTTACGCACACCATGGTATGACCTTGTTTGTATCCCTTTTGTTCTTCGCAACTTAACGCTCCTGTATAGGCGCTATGATCAAGATATAGATATTTAACATGTTACCTTTAAAATAAGAACCGATCATCTATTTAACCTCGATGGCGATATATGCTTATAAACTAAACTCTCGGAGCCATTTGAAAACAACTCGAAACGTGGTTTCGTTTGAATTGCAAAATGAATTATGATTAAATTAATAAAATGCCTTTTGGGTTGCAATTATAATACCTCAAATGTAAAGTATGAAACCTGTGATGTCCGTCAAGGGCAGGTACAAATACTTTAAATATATTATATATATATATATATATCGCATTTTTGGGTTGGTTGTTTATGGCGCGTTATCGTCGTCGGCGTCGTAAGCGTGGCGTCGTCGTTAGCGGCATTACACAACAACCTTATATTTATCTCTACCTAATATAATTTACTATTTCGTAGAAAATCAGAACTTTCAAAATTACAGTTTCAATAAATATTTATCTGTTTACATTTGCGGTTTGATTTTTTATTTAATTGTAATTTACAGTTAGAATATTCAAAAACGATCTAGAGACCATAAAATTCCAGGCCTGAAGTCTCCATGTAGTCTTGTCACATGCCGAGACCATAAAACACCCAAAAAAATCTCACCAAAATAAAATTTAATTTTGGTCAAGGTGTTACGATCTTTTTAGCTGCCGTGGCATACTCTCATACATCCAATATCCACCATTGCCAAGAGATATCCTTAAACAAACTGTTATAAGAAGGAAAAGATAATAACATCTCACAACTCAATTTAAATTCTGCATCCATGGAGAATGTGCTCTCTCTCTTTTCTTATATTGAGGCAAAAACCATTTTGGCCTTAATTTCAATCTTTCTCGCAGCTTTTATATCCAACCTGTTTATCTCAGCAGTGAAGTCGAGCAAGAGTAGGAAGAAGAAATGGCCCCCATCTCCACCCACACTGCCATTGTTGGGTAACATGCATCAGCTCAATAAGGGCGGTACTCTCCTCACGGCGTTAACAGACATGGCGAGGTCATATGGGCCAGTCATGACCGTGTGGATGGGACCATTTCCGGTCGTAGTTCTCACCGGCCAAGCTCCAATTTGGGAGGCGCTGGTTACCCAAGCCTCCAATTTTGCGGGTCGTCCTAAGCGCTACGTCAACCAATTCACCACCGCCGGCTTTTGAACCACCATTAGTTCTCCTTACAATGAGCTCTGGAGTGAGCTCAGAAAAATTCTTCAGAACAAAGTTTTCAGCCCGTCTCACATTCGAAGCTGCAGATCTTCGCAGCAGAGATATATGAAAGATCTGGTCGACAAATTGGAGGCGGAGATGAAAGAAAATAACGGCGTTGTGAGGCCTCTGCACTTGGTCAAAATCATGTCAATCAATTTCATGGTAGTATTATGCTTCGGCCCTGATTGTCAGGACGAGAATTTCGTGAACGAGCTAGAGGAATTAATAGCCGAGGGTATTATATTAAACGAAAACATGGATGTGCTTTTGGAGTCATTACCTTTATTCGCTATTTTGTTCCTTCTCAGGCTGCATCATTGAAGAGATGGAAGTCCTTAAAAGTTCGCGTTTTGCATCTGATATTGCCTCTTGTTCAGTTTGGCTGCATTTTTAAAGGATATTTTGAGCAGAACGCGCCCAATTGTTTCTTGAATTGTTTGCTGTCTATAGGCGATCGAGAAGGTGGGGAAGGTAAGAAAAGGTTGAGCGAGGAAGAAATAGTTTTCAATTTATTCGAGATTTTTATTCTTTCAATGGACCGCATGTCCACAGCTGTAGAATGGGCTCTGGCTTATATGATTCGCCATCCAGACGTCCAACGGAAAGTCCATGAAGAAACAAGAGAAGCGGTATCTGGGGATAACACTGAATGCGTAGTCGACTTGGAGAAACTGCCATTTTGGCAGCTGTGGTGAAGGAAACCCTGAGAAAAGAAGCGATTGCGCCTCTCGCTGTTGTTCATGAAAACCGTGGAGGAATGTAAGGTGATGGGCATAACTATACCTGCTAAAGCTGGAGTGATTATAAATCTAGACGCCATTTCTAACGATCCTCGGCTTTGGAATGATCCCGGGGATTTCAAGCCAAGTAGATTTCTGGGCGAAGTTGATTCAGATAAAATGAGGATGGCATATCTGCCGTTGGAGCAGGAAGGCGAATATGTGCAGGAATGGATGTTGCCAGCGTCCATATTCCGATTACTCTTGCCAATCTGATCATCAAATTTCAGTGGTCCAGTGCGAATGAAGGGATCCCTCCAGATCTGACTCCCGACATTTCAATGATTCTCAAGTGCATGAAATATCCTCTCTAAGCTGCTATTAAATGCCGCTGATGATATTTTCTTAATAGGTTAAACTTGATCCGCCTGTTTTATTTACTTTCAAGTAGCTCCATGGGTTTTTTAGCTGGATTGTAATAGCATATAATATATACCATCATTAAATATAATATTTGTTTCAAGGTAGCAAATTTGTACGGAGACTATAATACGGTGGACTTAAAATATGGGGGAAAAAATGATAAATACCATAAAATTGGGTAATTTATATATATCAAATACATATATTTTTTAAAAATTCAAAGATAATTTTACAACAATGAGAACTCTTACTATTTAAAAAAGTCATATGACAAATAAATGATCAAAATATTGTTCGAAATCAAGTTAATTATAACTTAAGCTAAGGATATCAAAGGTAAATTTAATAAAAAATACTAGTAAATTATATTTGTTTGGTGTATTTAATTTAAATAAATTAACTTTTATTAGATGTACAAAAACAATCGTGTTTTTGTGCTTTTCTGCGATAGAATTAAAAAATTGAAAAAATCAGAAATTATTTTTCTAACCACCGCATTTTGTAACTATGATCTATTTCTTTATTCCAGAAAGATGTAACCGTACAAGGATAGTAGGGTGGTGAAAGTTATGATGTTGTGCTTGCGAAGAAAAATTCAAAGAGACTTTTATAAAAATTATACTTCTATGAGCAATACTAAAAACTTAAAAACACTTTCACAGCACATCGAAATTAATGAAAGTAGAAATAAAAAACCAAAAAAAATATCCGTGTTACTATGCAACATTCAACTCGCTACACACATACTTCTATAGATCCGTATATATGTTGTTACTACCATATTCAATAGGGAATCGATTTTGGAAGTGTTGTCATTGATGTCAAAATAGTGTTGTTAAGTATCTCATAAGTTAGAAATACTATCATTCATGTTTTCAAGAGTGTGTCACTTAAGAAAAAGATGATTTGATTTGATGTTTGCATGCCGCGCATCAATAGAAAATATTATGTAGTGTTCATCGGGGTTTGTAGTGTTCTGTGAGTTTAAATTCATTTGATGGTGCTTAACATGTTAAAGGATTACATCATAGTATTTCACGAGTCCTAAATCCTAGCCAATAAGAAGAGAAAGCCATTGAAGTCAGGGATTGCCACACAATGAAGAGAAAGTTGTTGAAGGCTAACAGTTTCCATGCAATAAAGAGAAAGAAACGAAAGTCAAGTATTTTTGCAGAATGAAGAGAAAGACCTTGGAGTCAAGGATTATCACAAAAGTTATAAATAGTCTGTGATAGTCATGAAATGACGTGGGATCGAAAGAAAATAGGGGAATTCTGGGGAGTTCACATGAATGTCAAATATTCAATTTTCACTCTACAAAGGACGAATCAAGATGAATAATTCAAATCTTGATATATATCGCCATCTCTTGGGAAAAGTCACATCCTTTCATGAGATGAATGTACTATATAAGTGGATTTAATTGCAAATTCATCTAGTGTTCACGAAATTATGATGTCGATTTTTTAAAGATATAAAGAATGAATGAGAGAGGAAGAGAGAAGAAATTCGTGAAGATATATCAAGAAAAGCCATAAAGGGGAAGGAAGAGAAAACTCGAGTAGGATACCATGCTAATTTTTTAAGGACAAACAAGCATCACATAAACAATGTGTGGAGTATGGGTGTGATGTAATGCCCCGCTGGGCATCGACTCCTTTACTGCTACCTGCCTCCACTGCCACCTTGGCCTCCTCCCAACCACCTGACCTGCCAACGATTATGACTGTCATGTCTGTCCTTGCGTGAGGGGTTGGTGGAGTTGTTTTTCTTCGCCATGATCTTTTTTGTTGATTTCTTTCTTGAATGCGTTGAGGTGGAGTGTTGGGCGCAGTCTGAATTGACGTACCAGCTAGTGAGATAGGTGTGGAAACCGCTGGAGAATGCATGTTTTTTTGTTGTTTCCAGGTGTGGAAACCGCCGGCGATAGTAAGTAGCCATGGCAGCAGACAGGTTACAGAGTAGTAGAGGCATTTTTGAGCGCTTCCAGCAGGTAGGTCGTCCAACTATGTTGCTTTCTATTCAGTATAGAATGCATCCTCAATTCAGGATTCTCCTTCAACCTCATGGAAGAGGATCTCATGGAGGCAGACCTGTTTCAGACCAGAATATTCATGAAGCACGATTTGCTTTGCAATTATATGGGCTTCTTTAAAGAGTCACTGAGTTGGCAGGCATAAAGGTTTCTGTTGGAATTATCACACCTTACAAGCTACAGCTGAAATGTTTTGCACCGAAAGTTTGATGTTGTCCCCAGATCTGATGAAGGAAAAGGTTTATATATATATCATTACGGTAGATGCCTTTCAGAGCCAGGAGTGATGTAGTCTTTATGTCTTGTGTCTGAGCTTCAAATCATGGGGTTGGCTTTGTAGCTGTTATTCACCGCATGAATAACCATATCTATCTCCTAACAGCTTATTTCATCTGGTTATTGCATGAATAATCTTTTTCATTATAAACTAGGTTGATATACAGTATTGGGTGAAATAGCTCTGGGTATTGTATATCCGTTTGAAGATATTATTGCTATGTGTGGCTACTTGACGATGGATTAATGTATTGTTGGAAATGTTTGTGTTCTGCTATTTTGGATGAATAAATGTAACCTGTATTTTGGGTTCTTGTGGTTACTATTAATTTGTAATACCCATTCTAAAATTGGGTTTCTATTATTATTGTAATTCAAAGCAGCTGCATTGAAGCAATCTATTGACTGGTCAGCCTTATTGAGGATGCTAAGTCTAGGGATTGTTTCTGGTTATGGAGTCTGTACCAAGAGAATTTTTTTAAAGCCATCTTCTTTTGCTTCGTCTCAGACCAGGGCTGCTCCTAATATGAGAGCACCAAGGTTAGGAGGTCCAAATCAGAAACAATCAGATGCATGTTGAGATGGCGTTTTAAACTAGGCTCAAAGAGGAAAGTTATATGTTGGATACTTTGTGTCTGTCAAGTGGTTCTTTGCATTACTCTTTGGTTTTGGTACAGGGTTCGCAACATTTTTTATCAATATGGCAGTTGAGAATTTCTGTGGCTGGAAATTTGCTGCTACTTTTTCTTATTAAACATATGCCCTGGTTTTTCTTGTGGTGACCTTCTCACACCAATTATTGGCTAGCTGCATGAGGATTTGGTGGAGAATATAGTTGGGTTTGTGGGCAAAAGGAAAAGGGGGTATACAGTTACAGAAATAGATTCAGATCTTCCTTGTATATGGCAGTCATGACGATGGTTGTGTGGGTCTTCTATGGTGGTTGTGATGCTCTTCAGAGCAGAGTGCTTCTATCTTCCTGGAGTTGCTCCCGAGGATTCCAAGAAGGCATGTTTCAATCACCCCTTTCCTATGCCAAGCATGGCTGATAATAGGGTATGGATCTTCAGCAGGCTGAGGAAGAGAAGTTGCGTAGGTTGTGTTGCTGTTGCTCGAGCCCTAGTCGACGTGCTTGTTGGTTGGAAGAATTATAATCAGGCATGTTAAATCTACCCCCTTGTAATAGTTTTCTACTTTCTTTCAGTATCTTGAAATGAATATTCTTTCCTCTTGAATGGCGCCTAGACTAAATGTTTTCGTGGTTGTTTATATCATTTCCTGATTGTGTTGGTTGTTCCTTTTAATCTCGTTCCAATTTCGTTGGTTTTGCTTGGAATGTTCTTTCCTCTCTTATAGCTTACTCTATTTATATTTGTCTAAGTGGGCTACTGCAATTCTGAGTGATGCAATCTAGTTCGTAGGGAAGGAAACATTTTGGAATTTTGTTGCTTATATGACTCTCTTTTAAAATAATTCTGTGATGGTATTTATGATTGAAGGCTTATTGTATGGAAGGTTAAGCCTACATATCTCTATTTGCTTGAATAAATATGTATTTCCTGTTTAGGGCTCTCCTGTTTTGCTAAAGGTACATTAATAGTGACATTGTGTTCTGAAACTTGTTTAATCCTGTGGGCATTCCTTGCTTTTGTTTAATTAGAAAATGGCATTAGGGTTTTGTTTTTAGAACTGTACATGGTTGACTTTTGTACCCAGTTCTAGAGGATGAATAACTTGACATCTATTTTGGCCTCTACGTGTTGATAAAATTACTATACCTACTACCTGGTTCAAAATCTCGTTTGATTAAAGTAAGGGGGAAACATTGTAAGTTTTATGGAATGAAATCTCTACAAATTTTTATTAAGGGTCGCAAGCAAGCTATTAATAGCTGGATCGAAACAAAAGTTGTAGGTGAATCCATGGTATTGGACTCGTGAACTTGTTTCCTGTTAGATGACAGCTGATTACAGTGATAATATAATAGGTGATTATTATATTCATCTGTTTGATATTTACCAGACATGTCCTTGATAAGCCCCCATGGATCGGGTAAAATTTCCATCTTCTATACCATTGGCAAGGAGCTCATAGAACTTCTAGAGCTGATTACACTGCATAACCTTCCTGATGAATATGTGTGTTGGTTCTTATTTTTGTTCTTTCACTCGTGGTAGGGTCTTTTGAGTCTGGGGTATCGTTGGTGTTTTACCCTCTGTGTATCGAATCCCTTTGTTTTCGATCTCGAATATCTTATACTTCAAGCTTGGTCACTAAAAGGTCCCATTTTGTGGCCTTGTTAAGGAAATCATTTTTTTATTTAAATACTTTTTGACATTATTGAAAATATATAAAGATTATTAACGACTTTTGGGTTTAGCCTCCGCTTATATTATGTGGAGAAGTTGACGTTTAGGATAAGGTTTGTTGGTAGAATAATGGCCCTTTTTGTGTCTCCTTTGTACGCTTTTGGAAGAGTGGTTTTATTTTGTTAACTAGTCCTACGTTTAAGAAATCCTATAAGAAGGTAGTGGTAAAAACTCCTTGGTTAAAACTGAAACTATAGTTGTTTTTCTTTTAACGACATCGAACCTTTATTGCTATGAAGCCTCCCCCTGGGAGATTTGGATAATGTCATTTTGTTTCGCGCCTGCGATCATAAATAGTATATTTTGTCTTCTCTTGGACCTCTTTAGATGGATGGATTGGGTATTGGATTCCAATCACGTAATCTATAGGACTACATGAAGGAAATATATCAACACTCTTGACTTTCTTGTTCCTAACCCATAGGGTATTGCCTTGATTTATGTGATTTTCTTCTTACTGGTATTTTGACTTTCTCCTTGTTGGATGGTTTAGATTTCTTTCTCATGCAAATATTTTTGGAGTTGTGGGTTGGGTTTTAAATCCATTTATGAATTAGAACATCCCTTTCTTGATATTGTTAAATGTTAGCTTACTGTTGCAATGTGTAGCCTTAACATGCTCAGTTCTCGCGAACTGATTCTAGCTACTATTTGTGTAGATGGATTATGCGAGTAGAATAAAGGAAAGAGTTGTAAAGGTTTCATCAGTGCAACTTATGAAGTTCTTTGTAAAAGTTTTCTATGTGTTGTAAATTGTGTAACATTGCTTCAAAGAGTTTATATGACCCTTGCCTGGAATTGTTTGGAAAATTCGTGAAGAGTTGTTTTGTCTTTATTTTGTAATTTGGCTGGTAACTCTTCTTATTGAGAAATATTATCAATCCTTCACTGGCATAAGCATTGTAAAAATTTGATCTTGAGAATTAAGTGTTGATTTAAATCTTTCTAAGACTTTGAATTGATGTGTTATATGTAAGCTTTAATGGGGTGGCTTTTTCCTTACAAAAGTTACCTAAAAGTTTTATTCAAAGAAATATGTTGTGGAGGAGATCCCCTTGAAAACAAACAATGCCTTAAGTAATTAATAGTGAGACTATCCTTGCAAAGTGATTTTATATAGCGTGTTAACCCTAACTGAACTAGTAAAAAAAAAAAAAAACTACTCTTTTTGGTGAATGCTTAAAACAAGCTTAAAGGAAAACAATGGTTAGTTTCTAATAAGATTTAACAAGTAAGAGAAGAAAATTTAGAAACCACTCAATTTATCTCTCAGCCTATTTAAAAGTAAGTAGCTTCCTCTTGATAAGCTCTTTTAGTGAAGCCAAGGTAAGAGCGTTAATAATTACGTATAAAACCTCAAGCTCCAATTAAACCTTAGTAACAACTAATGATGTCTCAAGGATGAACTCAATTGACCTCCTTCCTTTAACTTTATCCAAGGTACCTTGTAATTTTCTCTTAAGATTGTTGAACGTGAACCCATGTCGTCATATGGGCATGAACAAGTTCTAGTAGCGTAAGTGTTAATAGATGGCCTTGTGAAATTAAATTACCCATTTCTCTAAATAAACGAATTAAGAAAATGAATGTCTTAATAGAGAAGATTAAAGATGATTACTCAGTGTAAAAAGAATAAACTTGGCTTGGCAAGTTGAACTATACGAATCATATCTTAAGCCTCCTTGAAAACGTAAGCTAAGAATTGCAAGATGTCCTTTTAAGATAAATAAACCCCAAGAATATCTCATTGTGGTTGGCCCTAACTGTAAGTGTGTTTTGTGGTTGGACTTCTATGTTGTCATGTCTAAAAGAAAAGTAAATTGTCCTTGAAAGATGTGAATGTTTCCGTGCTGTCTTTATGGCCATCCTTGTATCAAGTTGTTCACAGTGTTAGTTGTACACTTGGTGATGACATGTTGCGTCATGTTATGTGTGGAAGTAAGTCAAAAAAAAATTATCCTGTCTTTTACTGCGTTGTTTGTGTGTGTGATTTTGGGTAGTTACATGTGAGAAGACAACAAGAAAAATGAAGAATGATCTAACTTCCATCAACAGGTTAATGAAGCAACTACAATAGGTGGAACTTTGCATTTTTGAGGTCAGTGCCTCATTTAATTGGGGATTGGTGTTTCTAGTGAGTTGGTCCTCACGAATTGAGTTGAGTTTGTACTTGGCACAAGGGATTGGTTTCTCTAGTGAGTTGGTGCTCAACATTGGAAATTGGTGTCTCCATTAGGGTGCTACCTATGAATATTTATAAAATAATTAATGGTGTGACTACATTTGGAGAGTAGCTCCAAAATAGTATTTTCTCCGTGCTTTTCTCCTAAAAGAGTTTCCACATAAATCATATGTTGTGAAACTATTTTATCTTATGCGTTTTCTACTTTTATGAATGGTTTGTGTTAAATGAATACTTTTTTTATTATATTGATTCACCCCCCTCTTAGTATAAGTGTGTGTTCTAAAACCTTTCTATCTTCTTGCCTCTATTCCTCCTCCTTTTAGCACACAACTTCCTCAACTTGCTAATCCATATAAACCCTATGATATCATTCAACAATTAAATAATAACCAATCTCTTATGTCTATCTTTTGTGTATTGCGCCACACCCCTAACTACCATCATCATTGGATGTTGGCATTCACTCTATTAAATTCAAAGCAATGATTCCCGAGTAGTTTTTACTCATCTCATGCATTCATTCAAGTATATCACCAATTCTATAACATTTTCAATAAGGAAATTACTCCTGATTGTTCCCATGATTCTCCTCCTCTTCTTATCATGGATCATGATTAGGATTTCCAAATTAAGCGTGTATGTATTGATAATGGCTCCAAACTAAATATTTTTCATTTATCCTTACATTCCAAACTGCATATTTCTAATAGTGAAATAGAAAATTCTACTTCGTTTTTCCAAGGATATGAAACTAATACTCTTGTATGTATTTATACCATCACTTTAGAGTTGCAAAGTCAACCCCCACACTCTTCTCACCCTCTTTTATGTAATGTATCTCCCATTGCAATACAATCTGACCCTTGGTAAAACGTGGATCCATGGTACACAAGTTGTTCTTTCCACTATCTATCATTGTGTCAAGTTTATCTATGATCGTTATGAGCATACTATTACAATTTATCCTGAACCATTAAAGTATTGGAAAATGGACTCTGCCACCTCCATGGTCATTCCCTCAGGTGATACTATCCAGTAGCACCATCTTGATACATATGATGTTGGGGAGTCTTTAAACTATACTTCCATTCCTCCACCTTTAGTCACTTCCTCTAATCAGGCTCCATATACTAATCTCATCTCTAGTCCTACCATATCCTCCCATTCTCGTTCCATATCTAGTTCTAAACTCCTAGAAAATTCTGAACAATACTTCTATGTAGAGATTGATGATTTTGATGATGTTGTTGTTGATATTGTTAAGCTCATTAATGATGTAGTGCCCACTTCCATTCGACACCTTTTCTATTATTGATTTCGATACTGTTGACTACACTTATGGATATTATTATAGCTTTTGTTTTAGCATGATACTAGATGTTAGACATACTAGACTGTTGTTGATTTCGACTCATATATGATGCATGTGGATTATTAGAGAAATTTCATATTGATGTTGATATACTATTGACATGGTTATTTATATATGTTTCTGACATATGTTATATTTTGTCATATTTAGTAGACCTTTCATAATAGGATTAATGTTGTGATCATTTTGACATGGATGAAATGTAGAATAGAATTTTTTCTAGAAATTGTAAATGACATCGTAATTTCCTAGAGGATATTTGATTCACATATAGAAGATTGAGGAATTATATTTCATATTTTATCATAGATGTTTCTAGACTGCGGCCACATGGTTTGAAGGAGGTATTTATGTGTTTTGTAGGTAAAATTATTACAACAAACATTGGGGTGATTAGAGACCAACTACATTGGGAATTCTAGATGAATTCAACAAGGGTCAACCATGGTAACATGTAATTGTGTGTGTGTTAGAATTATTTGGTTAGGGGAAAATTGTGACCAAGGGGTCATGTGTTGTCTTTTGTTTTAGTTTTCCTTCTATTACCGTTAGTATGTGTTTCCTTTGAGTGATGTAATTTACGTTTTTTAATTATTTAGATTTGATGTATGTTTTTCCCCTTTATCTTAATGGGTCTAAGTGTTTATTAAAGTTAATAAATATTTTCCTAAATAATTAAAGATGTGAGCAAAGGAATTAATTTATTAGAGTAGATTTCTCTTGTATTTTGTGTTGTAGTTGAGTGCTTTGGGATCTAGAGTGTTGTACACCTCTACTCCATGGAAATTAAAATTCGTCCTTAGAGGCCAATTTGGAAGCTTGTGGGACAAGTCAAACTTGTCCCAAAGCTCTTAAATTTCTATGCCAACCCTACTTATGGGTTTGGGGGTCAAAATTAGACCCCATTAGGTGTTTTGGGAAGATAAAAAGGTAAAATATTTATTGCAATTCCTTTCTTGTAATTGATTTTGTCCTTGGGGGGTGTGGGCTTAGATTGTGTGTGTAAGTAAACTATCTTTTCTTCAACCAATTATTAATTTTTTTCTGTGGAATATGAGGTTTACAAGGGTAATGTGGAGTGGAGAGGAAATGAGGTGGCATCCTACTTGGAGCCACATCATCCTCCTCTCTCCCTTTTCTATTTATTGAAGTTCTTTTGCTTGTTTGGGGGTTACTTCATCATTTTGTGCTTTTGAAATTTTTGGGAGAGTTTGAGGATTTTTGAGAGTGCTTGTGGATTTTTGGAACTTGTGGATGCTTTCTTGGTTTTAAGGAGATTAGATATTTACTCTTGGAACAAGCTATCCTATGGAAAGGTAGGATCTTTACCTTGCTTATGTTATGTTTTTTTTTGTGTTTATGTGCTTGTGTTGAGTATTGTTTTGTTTGGAATTCTTGTTGGGTGTGGGTAGATTGCCTAAGTGTGGAGTGGGAGGAGACTATGGGGAGATTTAATTCAGGGATGAGTAAGAGTTTACCTTTTTTTGGAGGGAGATTAGGTTGGGTGCCCCACCTTGTAAAAGGAATGCTTGCATTTCTTTCCTGTTTCTTTTATGAGGGAGGCATAAGAGTATGTGTTAGGTATAAAGGGTAAATGAGGGAGAAATAAGAGTATGTAGGGGATTTGAGATATGCATGGGAGAATTTAGGGTGTGTAACACCCACTTGAGACCTAAGAACAAACTAGGACTAATTACGAAAAATTATGGAATAAATTTTTTTTTATTAAAAGAATCTACAACAGGGTTACCGGAACAATTCTATCCACTAGAGTATACTTTTATTTTATTAACAATTATTAGAGGTCATAAGGTCCAAAATTTAAGGTTAGAAGATTCAATTAGGTTCAGAGGGTAATTCCTCACCATATCCACTCTCTAACAGGCTCAAAGGTTCAGCTGGATTTTTGACAAACTTAACTCCAAAATTTCCCTAAATCCTTTCCATTAGATAGGAAATTTCCTCACCTCTCCATTGATATAAATAAGTCCTCCTAACTCCTCATATTTTTTGAGTTATGGGCCGATGGGCCTTGGGGTGAAATTTTTCCCTAAGACCGGGCCTACGGGCCCAAGGGTGAAAATTTTCCCCAAGGGCAAGTCGGCGGGCCACGGGGAGAATTTTGGAAATTTTCATGTGCAAGGAAAAAAAAATTTGCGCCCGTGCACCAGTGGGTCCACAAGTCCACTAGGTACACGTGGCACCCCCCCCCTTAAAGTCAGCGCGGGGAGAGCAGGGCGTTAGGAGAAATTTAATAAAAAAAAAATTATCGGGTGGGGCAAAAGCCAACTTTGTGCCAATGCTCCCACAAGTCCATAAGGAACACATAGTGCCTCCCAAGTCAGTATAGAGAAGGCATGGCGGTGGGGAGAAAATTAATTTAATGCCCTGAAGGGCTAAGAGGGTAGCATTCACCTACGCCTCCGACGACACCTCGTGATGCCACGTGTTGGATCCTGATTGGTTGCGGGTCAGCGGGCGGCAGGGAACATTTGGAAAATTTTCCCAAAATTTTTTGAAACGTAAAAAGTAAAATAGGGATCCACTCCTCTGTCGATACCTTGTGATGCCATGTGGCATCACATGATTGGTTGCGGCCCGACGGGGAAAATTTTCTAAAAAATTTCCTCGAGCACTAAGCTTAAAAAGGGGTCCACCCCTCCACCGATACCTTGTGGTGCCATGTGACAGCCTCTGATTGGCTGCAGGTCAGTAGGAAAAATTAGGAAAATTTTCTCAATTTTTTTTTGAAGTACTAAGACTAAAATTCAAGCCCACGGGCCCGCTAAGAAATGTTTTCTCAAATTTTTATTGTTTTTTAACGCCAATTGAAGAAAAACTTCATAAGGCCATAAATTTTGATAGAGGGCTTGGTTTTGTGAAAACGAGGAATTTATGGAAAGATCTCGACGTCCTCTTTACTAAGGGATCGTTAATTTTTTATTTTGATAAAGTGTAAGGGGTCAATTTCAAGAAAACAATCTGCAGGCTTTTACAGTGCAAACTCGTAAATTTTAACTTGGTAAATTTGTTCAATTTGATCTTCTTCCTCTCTCAACTTGTCAAATAGACATGGAGAATCATTCTTAGGTGGATTTAGGATAAGTTTGTGAGGTAGATCTATTTTACTGAATTCCAATTCGAAATTTTACAATTTTGACAGCATACAACTGTGAAAGCTTTGAACTCAATTTCTCCAGGTTTTGAAAGATTTCCTTTAAGTATTTTTGTCTAATTGGATTCTTTTAGTGAAAAATAATTCAATTTAATTGTTTAATTTGTTATTTCATTGTTGCAGGTTCAGTCTGTGCATTTTTGGATTAAATAATTGTCAGTTTGAAAATACAAGACATGGATCAATTTGTAAAGGGTTTATTTGTCATTTTCTTCTTCCAAGTATTATAATATGTTCCAATTATAATCTAACACATTTAGTTGATTCAATTCAACTATTCAAAAACTAAAATACATCTCTGATTTCAAATTTTAACATATTTCAAAAGACAGAGTATTACACTTCCTTTATATGCATTTCTTCCTTTCAAAAAAAGATTACAACTCACATCTAGATGATTAAATTCAATAAAATGATACAATTTGAGGAAGGTTATGCAATCCTTTATTTATTCCAAAATACAATTTTACAACTTCCTTCTTTTATTGTTTCAAAAAACATATATTATATACAGGGAAGAATAATACATTTTCTTCTCATGTGTTTCACTTTTCCATTTTCCAAATAATGATTTCATAGAGCATGTTAAATACAGATTTCCAACAGAATAATATCATATGGAGAAGACAAAACTACTTCCATTAATTCAAATGAAACTCTTACAGCTTCATTTTTATTTGATTGCAAAATATAGCATACAACGTATGTATCATTCTTTCACATTCCAATTTACACTTCCCTAAACACTCCAACATCTTGCTATTACAAATATATAAAAGTTCATCCACTTCAAGTGGGAAAGGTTACATTAATATTTCATTTCACAAGGGACATTTAAAATATCTTTATCTCAGCTCCACAACAACAACATGCAGATTTCTCATTCTTCCAATTTGATCACAATAAGAGTAGGGGAAAGGCAACGCTCTCCACCCAACCAAGACATCAAATGAAGAGGAGAATCCATCCTTCTTCATTTACCCTCGAGCCCAACCACAATGCAATAAAATATGTGATCCAACTCATGGAAAAAATAGGCTTTAACAACCACACAAACAACATAATCACATTAAGAACATAGTCCAAAACATAATGTAGTTCTACAACTACATTAAAACATGAAAAACAATACTAAGGCTTCCTCAAGCAAGCCAAAGGAGCAAAAAACTATGGGGGATGTTTCTTATGCCTCCCAACGGGGAAATGGGTATCACCACCTAAGAACAAACCACCAAAATATGTACATACATACATACATCCATACATACATATATATACATATATACATATATATACATACATACATATATATATATATATATATATATATATATATATATAATATCATTTCAAATCCCTGACATGCCCTTATGCCTCCCCCAAGTACCCCTTATTCCTCACATTTCCTTATGCCTCCCCAACCTCTTATGCACCCCATAACGAGTAAAGAAATGCAAGCTATTTCTTTGTAAGGTGGAACCTAAATCCCAACTCCCTCCACTCTTATACTTCCCTAAAACACACTTGTGCCTCCAAAAAAATAACCCCATAGTCTTCTCCTACACCATTCCTAGGCCATCTACCCAACAACCCACAAAAATACCAAAACATTCATACATTAACACCTACATTCATAAAAGAACAACATTTCAAGATTCAAGCTCCCACCTCTCCATGATGGAGTTGTTCCAAGTTCCAAAACAACAAGCTTTATCCCAATGCAAGCAATTCAAATCAGCCAAGCACAAGCATGCAACATGTTGGTACCCAAATTTGTTCTCCTTTTGATACCAAGCATCAACACTGATTCATTATGGAGCTTAGAGGTAGCCAGATCATAAATATATGTCGTTTTGTAACTGGGGAGGAGGTTTGACTGTCCCTTTGTTACTTGGATTTGTGGAGAGATGGGTAGCACCTTACAAGGATATGATCTTATCCTAACTATTTAGGTTGTGCCTTTCAACCAAGGTAAGAGAACCTATTTTTTAAACCTTTGTTATAAAAAAGAAGATACAAGTACCCTTATTTTGCATAAATTTTGTAGAGAATACCTTGGGGAAAATATGATCAACATACCAAATCTGACTCTCACAAGTTGTCACTTCCAGATCATGGAGATACTTTCACAACAATGCAAAGGTTACTAAAGACATTTGAGACCCTGATTTATCCTGCATACTTTGGCAAATGGATTTTTGTCTTGTGTGGGTATACAGAGAAAAAAAGGGGTAGTGTTGATGGGATTGGATGTTTTTTAAATAAATTTTAATCAGAGGGGAGACAGGACGAACTTGACTCACCAAATTCTAGAGAGCTTATGAAAAATGGAGGGATTTTAGCCAACGAAATGCCACAAAACTTAGAAATGTCTCTTCAACTAGAATATGTGCCTAAATGGAGGCCCAACTTAGCACTCTTTCACACAACCTATGGGATTCTACCACGAAGGCTCGAGTTTGAAAAATTAATAAAGAACTAAGATTCAAATCAAACCACACCCGAGGTACACCCAGAGGTTTACAGACAATCTCTATCAAAAAATGAAAGAAAAGTGATTTTAAATCATTTATCTCAATCCCAGATGAAGGATATTTTGAGAAATGAGATTACAGATGCCACTAAAATATCACAGGGACTGAGACCTGTGTGATTGGACTAGATATTGGTACAAGATTGCAACAGAAACAAGAAAAAATACTTGCATGGATTAAGAGATGACATAAATACATTTTACTCAAGATTAACACAAAATAATTCAATTCTAATCAAATTTATCAGTAAGGGAAAGTTTCCATAACAATCTCAAAGCTTGTCAATGGTTTTACACTTGCAACCACCTTGACATAATTGAATTTGATATAAAGAGAGATATACAAGCTTCTTAGATGGATTCTCAAAATGGATGGGCTATGTTAACATTTTTTTGCTAAAAAATCATTCTATGACTTTTCAAAAAACTCCCAACCATTTGTAGGAAAAAATTGTGCTATTTATAACATTTACAATGGAGCCCCTTCTCCCCAAAAGACAAAAAACGTTTAATGCACCAATTTTGGCCATGATTATTTCATGATTCTCATAATCAAATCTGCAAAATGTCTTCAGGTGCTCGAGGGGGCATATTTCATCGAATGCCTCCCACATTCAACTCCTTGCTCTAGGAGATCACTCTTCCTTCAATTTTCCAACTACTTCCACCCACGATCTCTCAAACCTGGCTCTTTGCATGCTTTGGAGAAGAAAAACAGAAAATATGATCGGGCAAGAAAGTTAGACCATTTTAATGGTGAAAGAAACCTTCCAAATCTTCCCACCAAACTTTAGATATCAACATTAACTTACTTCTCTACTTGGCGTGTAGAAAAAACAAAAGAATCATGAAAACTCACACTTCCAGACGTGTTGCAGAAAAATGGAGGGAAAATCATATTTCGACTCTCAACTGCTGTTGATCTTTTATTTGAATTTGGGTCATCCACGTGGAAGATCAAAACTTAAAAATGGACCCTGGGGCGTCCTCTAAATTTTTACAACTTTTGGGAAAATTTCATATTTTTCTCTACATCTCTACCCTCGGGAAACGAGCCTGACACGTGTCCTAAGGTAAGTCCCAGTGGGACTGCAGCAAAATTATGACATTTCACTCCCCTTTCAGAAAAGGGAAAAATTTCCAAGTTTTCCCCACAGCTCTATACTTGAAAAAAAGTGAAACCTTCCACATGTCCTCCTGTGGGGTCAAAGTTAGAATTTTTCCCTACCCTTAAATTTGCTCGAATCAGTGCCTAGCATGGCCATGGGGCTAGTTCAAACTTTTTTCCAAAGTAGCCATAGAAGAACAAGTTGAAGAATAGACCCACCACAACCCATCTAATTGGAAGAAGCCACGTAAGCACCTAAAGAACCAATTAGATACAAGTGAGGCCACGAGACCGATTTTGCCTTTTCACCAAAAAGGAAAAAAGTGATAAGTTAAAGCATTAACCCATCATCCCCTGACCAACCAAAAGATTCCACATCCCCTGTCAATGCAATGATGCAAATTTGACTTGGAGAAAATGCTTGTCAAACCATAAAATATAGAAAAACAATCATCTGAGCTAGAAAATGAAATTTTTTTCAAGGACAAAGAGTTTAGAAATGTTTACAAGGCTCAGACATGTTTTCCAACGATACATCCACTCATTTTCTTCAAGTATTTAGGGAAAAAAAGATAAGGAAGACAAATCCTGACTATGGAGACTGTAAGGTATGATAAAACCTGAGTTTTTTAGGACTTTTCCAGAGGAACAAAGAAATAAGGAGCAAACCATGGACCCATAAATGATCCATTACCAAGGAACAAATTAAAAATGGAAATATATATTAATCAGGCACAACACGGGGAAAATGAAAGTGTTAGAGGCTATAAATTGATAGATTTTCAAAGGAAAACTTGGGCGAGACTATTTTGCGCACCAATATCAGCTCTGAATCGGGGATGGAAACTCCCTGTGAGTGCCACAAGAACAAAGGTAAACCAAGTGCCAAAAATATCCATTGGGAAAAATATTTATCATGTAGAGTAGGGAAACATGGCCATCTTAAAAAACAAATGGAGAAACTTGGCAAAAATAGGTCACAGAAGACCAGAACGATCCAAAAAACACACAAAAGACAGATAACAAACAACAAAGTATACACTATACATGATATTTATGCTTTGATTTCAGAGGAATCAATCCAAGAAAGTCTTCAAATGCCTTCCATTAATAGGAAACTCGAGCATTTCACCATCTAAGTCCTTGAGGAAGAAGATATGCTCACCAATCCTGATATCTTTGAAGTAAGGGCCCATCCATAATGATTCAAATTTTCCATGCTTTCCCTTATCCTCATGTCTGCTATCCCATAACAACATGAGATCTCCAACATTGAAATCTCTAGGAGTGACCTTTTTGTGAAATAATTTCTTCAATTTCTCTCTGAACTTTACATGCCTCTGGTGGGATGCCCTTCTCTCTTCATCAAGCTCAATAATTTGATTAATGCGGGCATCGTAAGGACCTATCTCTTAATCTTCCATCTATTGCATAAAATGATATGAAGATAATTGCTGTTAGAGTAGGTAGTTACCTTAGCTCATGTTCACCTAGGTACTTTATTTACCTTTATTATATTTATCCTCACCCACTTATGTGTGTTGATATTTATTTTATCTTATTTAGATATTAGGAGATATTATCTAGTTGTTAGGTATAGTTCTTTCCTTGATCTATGGTATTGACTAGTTCTTTCCTTGATCTACGGTATTGACTAGATCCTTGATGTGTAGTTCTCTCCTAAATCTATGGTCTTGACTAGTTCTTTGATGACTAGTTATTTCCTTGATTTATGGCTTGATCTACGACCTTGACTAGTTCTTATATTGTTATTCCTTGCTTATATAAGCAAGGCCCATTCTCAATGTATTGCATCGAGTTCCATTATAATAGATCATGGCAAATTATAATAGATCATTGAGTTCTCATTTATTTTCAAAGGTTTATGTAAAGTAATTGTGGCGAATTGATTTCATCTTATAGATCATGGTGTTTGATTAGCATCTGTGTTCTTGGCTTGGTACGATCTGGTTATCGTTCCTTTCATGGTATCAGAGTTGGAGATTGCTGTTAGCATCCGTCTGTAAGTTTTAATTTGTAAATAAATTATTTGTGTATTCATATATTTGGGATTTGGTCATATTTTATTGCTTCGCGCATTTTTATGGAAAACAGAGCCTTCCATTCGATCTGAAAGGCATGAAAATCCTAAGATCGACTATAAACTTGGTCGTTTCAGTAGACAATCATTTTTTGTTTTTTTTTTGTTGTTACAGAGAAGCACAGAAGATCACCTCAAGATTCATGCCCATCAGAAAATAAATCACGGGATTTTTTTTGGATCTCTTGATTTTTTTGAGATCGGTGCAGGGCAATTTGTTGTTATAGCTTAGCTTTCTCGGTTTGCATGTAGGAAGGGTTTCAGTTATTTCATTTTTTGGCAGGGGTCCACGGATGCTATGCACGTATGTAATCCCCATTAAAATCCTTAGCCCTTGGTCATATGGTATGGTCGTATGAGGGCTTATTACTTGTGATTCGTACTAGTAGGTGCTTAACTTCAGCCCCCTTTAATTTTATTTCTATGGTGAAGGCAATAACATTTTACTTTGTTTTAGTGGAACCTACGATAAATAACGGAGAAAAACAGTAAAAAACTTGTAACTTTTGATCAGTAACTCAGTTTTGAGTGCCATTTTTTGTAAAAGTGCTTGTTTTCCTCATGCTCTTTCCATTGGAGTTATTTATTTTGAGACTTGCACTATAATTATAAAGTGCCAAATATGGAGGAGTGTTATAATCAAATCGTGGATGCAATTTTGGATGAGCCCGACGTCCTAAATTTTTGGGAGTTATAGTTTGTACCTATCATGGATTCTGAGAATGATATGCTTTTCTTTGAGTATGTGGACTTCAAGAGGACATTGTAAAAATTTTGGGAGAAAATAGATCGCTTAAGAAGTGAAATTCTCTTCTAAAATTACTCATTCATGATAAGGATACAATAATACACTCCCTATAGAACAAACTTGCTAGCCTACGACATCGCCATCATATTGTGGACAACCATATCCATGCTCCTAGTCCACTTGTAGTTGTTACTCTTATACCCACTGACATTGATCTGCCAGTTTTTTAGCCTGAACCTTTTTTTGATGCTTATAAACCTATGACGCTTGTTATTGCATGCTCTTCCACATTTGTGCCTATTACAGTACCACATGTTGTGTATTCTACTTCTCCTCAGTTGCATGGCTTTTATAAGAAGCATACCACTGCATTAAGTTCTCACATGCGCCATTCTATGGGTCTCACAAGAGGAGTCATTGGTAGACATTCACAGGGTATTATTTCCTCTATTCTACATGTGAAGTGGAATTCTTATCATGAAATAGGTTTTCGAGCAGAATCTTCATTGGGATCACACATTGACAAAGCTCATTTTTTTGTTCACTCAACTCTTTCTGAGGATTCTGAGCAACACATGAGTTCTACATCTTCACTCAGGGTTGAGAAACCTGAGATTTCAGTTGTTAGACATGATCAACCTGACACACATCCTGATGTTCTTTTGCATGCACCCATTGTGCATTTTTCACCAAGTCATATGTAGGCATCTTCTTCATCCATCCGCGTTGATTTGGGGTGGATATCTGATCACTCGTGGAGATGACATAAGCATTCATTGAGAGGACTCTACAGGCATGGCTCCTCCACCATTCAGCCTCTTGCTTCCACTTTCTATACATTCTGCATTGTGATGCTTCTTTTTTGAGCATTTTTCTTAGTAGGTGTAGTGTATCTCTCTTGTTTGTTGAGAGATTTTGTATCTGTATTTTTGACACTTGTGGCATGTTGACAGTCTCTTTTATGGGGGAGCTATTCTGGTGGAGCCCAGTGTTAGTTTTTCAGTGTTTGAGTAGTTGTTTTTGACAACTCATATAGAGTTGTAGAGCCACTCCACCCATTCAGCAGTATGGGAGGGGTGTGGTGTTGATCCTGCTTCTTATCAGGTTTTGTGTCCTTGCCTTGTTACCTTGGCTTTTCTTGGATCGTGACACTGGATTTTGTGTCCTTGCCTTGTTGCTTTGGTTATTGTTCTTGGATCGTGGCACACCTATTTGTAGCACTTGATTGAATTATGTTTGGTGTTTAATTGCACTTTTGACATCACTCCGTTGATAGTCTCTTTGTATGGAGCTATTTTGGTGGAGCCCAGTGTCATTTGTTTTTGAGTTTTGTGATCAAGCAGTGGATTCAGACCACAGTGCACACCAAACTTCTTCAGCATTGTATGATTTTTTTGAGCCGAGCTTCTTGGGATGCCTTGGAGCGGGTCTTTACTCTCTTTACTTTGTTTTACTGGTTTTGGGTACCTTGAGGTGTCCCTTTTTCTCAGTTATTGTACATGAGTACCTCATATGGCCCAATTTTTGGGACTCATACTGTGGACAATGCCACTTCTATTTGGCCCCTAGCTTCACTTAGGGGGGGGTGTTAGAGTAGGTAGTTACCTTAGCTCATGTTCACCTAGGTACTTTATTTACCTTTATTTTATTCATCCTCACCCCACTTAATGTTTGTGGATATTATTTTATCTATTTAGATATTAGGAGATATTATCTAGTTTGTTAGGTATAGTTCTTTCCTTGATCTACTGTATTGACAAGATCCTTGATGTCTAGTTCTCTCCTAAATCTATGGTCTTGACTAGTTCTTTGATGACTAGTTTTTTCCTTGATTATGGCGTGATCTACAACCTTGCTGGTTCTTAGATTGTATTCCTTGCTTATATAAGCAAGGCCCATTCTCAATGTATTGCATTGAGTTCCATAATAATATATGATATTGCTCTCATTTATTGCAAAGGTTTAAATGTGAAAGTTATTCTGGTGAATTTCTTTCATCTTATAGATTGGGTGTTTGTATTAGCATCTGTGTTCTTGGTTATGGTACATCTGGTTCTCGTTCCTTTTTCATTGCATATTTAGAGGCAGCAGGGAGCTGAGTTCTATATACCAACTCAAATGGACTCTTTCCAGTCCCCTCCCCTCGTTGTAGTGATCCTATCTGCCCAACACAAACTTCAACTTTCAACCCCACTTTTCTCTTTCTACTCCAGTTTTATCTTTCGTATGATCTTCAACAAATTTTGTACTGAGACTCACTTGTCCTTTTCCTTGGATAATTGTAATTAGAGGCATAATCAGGTTGATCTCATATACTCCTTTGCACATTATCACCAAAGTTTTCCTGTAATCTCATGCATTGTCAGCACTAATCTTGACTGGCACCGGCCAAATCTTCTGGCATATGATGTTTTTTACCGGGCACACAATACAAACCCCATGAACAATCTGGTGTGTAAATCTAGCCAATCCTTCCTGGTGGGAATTGTGTTTCCCATCCCAGTTATAAACAATAATCAGAAAAAACACTTCCCAAACAAGGACCACCACTTATAGCCAGCACTTGAGGGGGTCCACAAATCTCACCAAATGAAATACATTCCACCCATTTGCTGAATGTAGCCTTCAATTGATACGGACTATAAAGGAACATGAGCTTTGAAAAAAAAAACTTTTCTGTTCTTTCCAAGATGCGCTGACAAATTTCACACGTCTTCTAGTCTAACCAAAAAGGTTTTATCTTGAAGAGTTTTTGCCACCATAACCAAATCACCCTTGGGGATCTTTGTGGTGGTGTGATCTTGCTCAAACAGTGCCCCCATAAACTCCTCCTGGATATTCAGCAATATATTGGGAGATTCTTCTTCAGTAATGCACCTTAAGGAACTCCCCTGGGTTCTTCCAAGCTAACCCATACCCTATATGCATACATTGTTGGGAGGCAAACTTAAGGGCTTCTTCTGGTTCTTACCTTAATGTTCGAGTGAAGCTCAAATGTCTAAGATAAAGCTAAATCTTTATACCACTCAAATTCACCATGTTTGAAAAACATCTACCTACCTTGGTCTTTCTTCTAAACCCAGTTTACCTAATAGTTTTTTGTAAGTTGCTTCCCTGCCATAAGCTTTGCCAAGCCCAAACCTCTCCTAGCTTCATGCTTTAGATGTCCATTGTCTTATTATCACCAACCAAACCTGCTCCACCTTTCTTTCTTAGAACTTTTTCCATCTCTGATAAGATATCCTTGACCATGTGTGGGTACCATAAAAAACAATTTTAGAACTTAGAATATAAGGCCTGAAAACCTTTTTTTGCTTTTAAACCGATGCAAATTTCTTGATTTTCCATGATAGTGTAAGTCCTTCATCGCATCAGCCCCCTACAAGGAATTAACTGAAAAAGGAAAATAGGCCTCTTCAAACTCCTTCATCATCCCTTTGTGTAAGGACATAAGAAATATGTTCTCTGAAGCAAAAGGAAACTATTTGGAAAAGGCTTCTTATAATCTGGAGCTATCAGAACATGTGGCATGCTTTAGTAACTCCTTAATCCCATTGAAATCTTGGATGGCAGCCTCCTCCTATTTGATGACATGGTCTTTCTTCAGCATAGATGTGATTGGGAAAGTGTTATCTCAGAAAAGTTTAGAGATGAACCTTTGATGAAATTTATTTTCCCAAAGAAGGACTGAATTCCTTTTTTGGTTCTTTGATTAGGACTTTGCTAACGAAATCTACTCTTTAGGATCAATCATCACTCCCTCTTGTGACATTATGTGACCAAGAAACTTCCTTTTAACCCTCCAAAATGGAATTCTTTGGATTAAGTGAAAATGCCATACTCTCTACATCTTATCAAGCAATTTCTCCAAGGGCAGTAGGTGATCACCTCTCTTTCTAGAAAATATAGTTACATCATCCTGATACACTTCAATAAACTTTTTAATGTATCTCAGGAAAAGCAGCAACCATCCATTGTGGTTTGAAAGGTGGGCTCTAGCTTCATCAGACCAAAGGGTATCCGGATATAAACATAGTCCCCCAAGGAGTAGTAAAGTTTTTTGATCCTTTTTTATTCCTTCACCACACTTTGGTTGTACCTAGAGAACCCATATAAGGTCACATAAACTCCATAACGCAGTCCACTAACTACAGCTTTGTTCCATGTTAGGTAAAGGATAGTTATCCTTCATTGAGCTTTGTTCGGATTCCGTAAATCACACTCAACTTGTATCACCACATTCTTTCTGAATAGGTACTAGGTTAGCAACCCAGAGGAAGACCTTGTGGATGGATAAATTCCTCAAGATCTTACTGATTTAGTTATTCTACATCTTGAGGATAAGAGTGCCTGATTGGGCCTTTGTTTCCTTCCTACTGGGCTTTTGCATAGAGTCAAGGAAGCTCAATGTTGAAAACAGGTCCTCTTTTGTATGCTTTTAGCTTAGAATAGGTCCCAAGCCATGCAATCGTGGTATCTTTTCACAACTGGATGTATGACTGCTTCTCCTCCTTACTGAGTTGCTACCTAACCAAATATTCCTCTCGCTTCTCCTTTTTTCCAATGTCATGTTGCTTAATATCCCTCGAGGCTTCCATACAACTATTACCAATGCAATCACATTATCAAAATTGGACTCAAGAGCAAACATCCCGCTAGGAATGTGTGTTGGTTTTTAAGTTGGATGATGCCCTTGCTAAAACAAGCTTAATTTCCCTCAATTGTACATACCATCGACTCCAAATCAGTGTATTGATAAAAAAACTCTCCCTTATTCTATAGAAATATTTTGATCTAAGCGTCATCATCAAAAACCTACCAATGCTTAATGTTGTCAAGGACAAAGGTCTTGTCAATAAGCTCAACTTCATACTCACAATATGGGTACCATTGTACAGTTGTCAAACTAAGACCCCAACACTGGCAAGCTTATCTTCCAAGTCTTGATTTCCTCTATCATGATGTCACAATGTTGAATGAATCAAACATCTCAATAGAATCCCAAACTCATGCTTGTACTACTCATTCACTGATTCTTTGTGGTCATATGTTTATTTGACTTGTGTTTTACAATTAAGTTTTTAGTCTCCTTTGACAATGATGTCCTTGAACCATAGTTCTACGGAATATTCTTGAACCCACAACACTGCCTCCTACTTAGAAATTTGTTGGTGCACTACAAGTTGAGTTTTGAAGGAGAAAACATATTTTCCTGACCAGGAGAATAATAGAACAATCACCAGCAAACCATTTACCCAAACATTGAGGCAAGCTCCAATCAAACAATATCTTCCAAGGAGATCCTACCTGTTCAAAACACTTGCATCTCAATTTTGTGCTCCTTCCCATCACCAAATCCCACAAAGTCTTATCTGTCAATCAACACTGTGTAAAATACCTCATAGATGCATTGTTGGGATCCTCACTAAGATGCAACATTTTCTTTTCCCCACAACCTGACAAGGAGCCATCACTTGGGATGGCGACATTGACAGGTCCATTTGGACACCCCACACCAGTTGTGGCCATTTTCTGACAGCAACATACCCAACTTGGCTGGACAATCAACTTGACAACATCAAGTTTAAATTTTTACCTAGGTAGGCTACAACTTATACACTAGAAGACCCTTCAAACATCCCACTATTTGGCCCTTACCTCCTAGATTCCATAGCAGTACACTTCCCAAGCTACGGTCACTTTGATATCTAGCTCATTCATGACTTAAAGGCATGACATTTGGCATGATGCCCCTGAGTCAAACATGCAGTTTGCGCAATCTATCCTTATGATAAAATTGGTGAAGAAATGGATCCACATTCATTTTTAGAGTCCACCAAGGAGTCCCCAAGTAGATCATGTTCTCATATAGCATCTTTTGATGCTGGGGGTTCTTTTGGTTGTTCAATGACAAGTGGTATCTCTTCTCTCATAATTTCTTTTCCTGCTTGGGGGTGTCTTCTCTTTTTTCAACCCCAGTATTTCAAATGCTCCTTTTTGTGCTCAGGGACCTGAGAAGCTCACAATTAGAACAGATACTATGATTTTCACGTTAAGACTTGGGCAATAATCATATGGGGAATTTTTCTGGCAATGTAGCACATGGAGGGAAGCCGATACATTCAATGAGGTGGTGCAAGGTTTTTGACAACTTGGGCATGGGAGGGGGGGGTTTGGGGTGATTTTTCCATTAGGGTGCTACCTATGAATATTTATAAAATAATTAATTGTGTGACTAGATTTGGAGAGTAGCTCCAAATAGTATTTTCTCTGTGCTTTTCTCCTAAAAGGGTTTCCCATGTAAATCCTATGTTGTGAAACTATTTTTTATCTTATGTGTTTTTCTACTTTTATGAATGGTTAATAATGGGGTGTTAATTTAATAATTTTTTATAATTATTCACCCCCCTCTTAGTCTAGTGGTGTTCTAAAACCTTGTATCCTCTCGCTCTATTCCTCCTCCTTTTAGCACGCACTTCCTAAACTTCTAATCCATATAAAAACATAATGATATCATTCAACAATTTAAATAATACCAATTAAGATGTCTATCTTTTATGTATTGGACCTCCCCCAACTACATATCCTGGATTGTTGGCATTCACTCTATTACAGTCAAAGCATGATTCCTTATGTAGTTTTTACTCTCTCATGCATTACAGTCAAGTATATCACCAATTCTATAACATTTCAATAATGGACTTACTCTTGATTGTTCTGCTGTTCGCCTCCTTTCTTATCATGGATCTGATTAAGGATTTCCAATTAAGCTGAATGTATTGATGATGGCTCCAACTAAATATTTTCATTACCTTTCATTCCAACTGCACATTTCTAATGTTGAAATAGAAAATTCTACTACTTCGTTTGTACCATTGATTGATACTAATACTCTTGTATGTATTTGTACCATCCTTTAGAGTTGAAAGTAAACCCCACACTTTCTCAACCTCTTTTTATTTAATGTATCTCCCATTGCAATATAATCTGCCCCTTGGGTAAACATGATCCCATGGTACAACAAGTTGTTCTTTCCACATCCATCATTGTGGTCATTTTATCTATAATCGTTATGAGCAATTTATAGCTAATCCTTACCCTTCCAGTCATTGGAAAATGGACTCTTCCGCCTCCATGGTCATTCACCTCAGCTGAACCTATCCACTAGTACCATCTGTACTATGATGTTTGGGAGTCTATAATGCTACTTCCATTCATCCACCTTTGGTCACTTCCTCTACTCATGCCCCATAATACTAATCTCATCTCTAGTCCTACCATAATCCTTCCATTCCCATTCCATATCTAGTTCTAAGCTCCTAGAAAATTCTAACAATACTTCTATGTAGAGATTGATGATTTTGATGATGTGTTGTGATATTGTTAAGCTCATTAATGATGTAGTGCCTATTCCATTCGACCACCTTTTTTATTATGTTGTTTGATACTATCTACTACCACGTATCGATATTATATCGCTTTTTGTTTTTATCATGATATTAGATGTTAGAGATACTGGACTGTTGTTGATGTTTGAATCATATATGATGCATGTGGATTATTAGAGACATTTAATATTGATGTTGATATACTGTTGACATGGTTATTTATATATGTTTCTGACATATGTTATATTTCGTCACTATGAGTAGACCTTTGATAATTAGATTAATGTTGTGATCATTTTGACATAGATGAGCTGTAGAATAGAAATGTTGCTAGAAATTATAAATGACATTGTAATTACCTAGAGGATATTTGCTTCACATATAGACGATTGTGGACTTATATTGCATATTTTATCATAGAAGTTTTCAATGTGGACACAAGGCCGAATTAAGTATTTATGTGTTTTGTAGGTAAATTATTCACAATAAACATATGGGATTAGAGACCAACCCATTAGAATTCCGGAATGAATTCACAAGGGTCACCATGGTAACATGTAATTGTGGTTGTGTGTTGATTTATTTGGTTTAGGGGAGATTTATGACCAAGGGTTCATTGTTGTTCTTTTTGTTTAGTTTTACTTCTATTAATGTTAGTCGTGTTTTCGTTTGAGTGATTGCTTGCTTGTTTTAATTATTTAGATTTTGATGTATGTTTTTCCCCTTTCTCTTAATGGGTCTACGTGTCCTTATTAATTTTATTAATATTTTCCTAAACTAAATTAAAGATGTGACCAACCGGAATTAAATTATTAATAGTATATTTCTCCTCGGATTTTGTGTTGTTAGTTGAGTGCTTGGGGATCTTGAGTGTTGTACACTCTACTCCTTCATGGAAATCGAATTTGTCCTTTAGAGGCCAATTTTTTTGAAGCTGTGGGAGAATCAAACTTGCTCACATCGCTTAAAGTGCTATGGCCAACCCTACCTATGGGTGGGGGTCACAATATACCCCATTAGGTGTTTTGGGAGATAAAACGTAAAATGTTTATTGCACTCCTTTCTTGTAATTAATTTTGTCCTTGGGGGGTGTGGGTTTAGATTGTGTGTGTAACTAAACTGTCTTTTCTTCAACCACTTATTAATTATGCTTTGGAATATTGAGGTTGACAAGGGTGATGTGAGTGGAGAGGAAATGAGGTGGCATCCTACTTGGAGAGGACATCATCCTCCTCTCTCCCTTTTCTATTTATTTAAGTTCTTTTTTTTCTTGTTTGGGAGTTACTTCATCATTTGTGCTCTTGAATTTTTGGGGAGAGTTAGAGGATTTTTGGGAGTGCCTGTGGATTTTGGAACTTGTGGATGCTTGCTTGGTTTTGGGGAGCTTGGAGATTTACTGTTGGAACCAAATTCTACTATGGAAAGGTAGGAGCTTTACCTTGATTATGTTATGTTATTTTTGTGTTATGTGCTTGTGTTGAGTATTGTTTTCTGGAATTCTTGTTGGGTGTGGTCTAGATTGCCTAAGTGTGGAGTGGGAGGAGACTATGGGGAGATTAACTGCAGGGAGGCATAAGAGTTTACCTTTTTTGGGAGGTATATTGGGTTGGGTGCCCCACCTTGTAGAAGGAATTCTTGAATTTCTATCCTGTTTCTTTATGAGGAGGCATACGAGTATGGGGAGGTATAAGGGGTACATGAGGGAGGCATAAGAGTAGTAGGGGATTTTCAGATATGCATGGGAGGATTTAGGTTGTGTAAACACCCGCTAAAACAAACACCTGCTTGAGACCCAATAACAACCTCGGATTAATTAGGAAAAATTATGGAATATTTTTCTTGATTAAAAGAATCTACAACAGGATTACAAGACAACAGTTGTCAGTAACTAGGTCTTCAGAATAATTCGAATCCACTAGAACATACTTTTATTTTATTAACAATTATTAGTAGGTTCATAAGGTCCAAAATTTAAGGTTAGAAGATTCAATTAGGTTTAGAGGGAAATCCTCACCATATCCACTCTCTAACAGGCTTAAAGGTTCAAATTGATTTTTTTCAAACTTAGCGCCTTCAAAATTTCATATATCCTTCCCATTGTATAGTAAATTTCCTCACCTTCCATTGATATAAATAATTCCTCCTAACTCCTCATATTTTTCGAGTTATGGGCTGGCGGGCCTTGGTTGAAAAATTTTCCTCAAGAGCGGGCCTGCAGGCCCAGGGATGAAAATGTGCCCCAAGGGTGGGTCTGCGGGCCAGTGGGGAGACTTTTTGAAATTTTCATGTGTGGGGAAAAAAAAAAACAAGTTTGCACCCCACACACCCGTGTGTCAGAAATTCCCACTAGGGACATGTGGCGCCCCCTCCCCCTCCAAGTCAGGCGGGAGAGTGGGCAGCAGGAGACATTTAAAAAAAAAACTTCCCATGCGGGGTAAAATCCAAATTTGTGCCTGCGATCCCACAAGTCCACAAGGGAACACATGGTGCCTCCCAAGTCAGCAGTGGAGGAAGTGCGGGTGGCGGAGAGAAAATTAGTTTAACGCCCTGAAGGGCTAAGAGTGTAGTATTCACCTGCGCCTTTGCCGGCACATCCCAATGCCACATGGTAGCTCCTAATTGGCTACGTGCCGGCAAGTGGCGGGGAATATTTGGAAAATTTTCCCAAAATTTTCTGAAACATAAAAAGAAAAAAATGCACCTACTCCTCCGTCGATGCCTCATGACGCCACGTGGCATCACCTGATTGGTGACAACCTAGCGAGAAAAATTTGGAAAATTTTCCCAACATTTTCCTGGAGCGCTAATCTTAAAAAGGGGTCTGCCCATCCACTGATACCTTGTGGTGCCACATGGAAGCCTATGATTGGCTACGAGTTGGTGGGGAAAATTAGGAAAACTTTCCCAAAAAATTTCTAAAGTACTGAGGCTAAATTTCAGGCCCGCGGACCCCCCAAGAAAATGTTTTCCTCAAATTTTTTATTTTTTTATTTTTTTATTTTTTACATCAAGTGAAGAAAAATTAGAAGGCCCATACTTTAATACAAGGCTCCATTTGGGACAACAAAAATTTCTTGAAAGATCTCAACGGTCTCTTTACTCAGGGGTCTTAATTTTTTTTTGATAAAGTTTAAGGGGTCAATTTATAGAAAATGATCTGCAGACTTTTACAGTGCAAACTAGTAAATTTTAAACTTGTTAAATTGTTAAATTGATCTTTTTCCTCTCTCAACATGTCAAATAGACATGGAGAGTCATCTTAGGTGTATTTAGGATACGTTTTTTAAGTAGATCTATTTGATTGAATTCCAATTTGAAATTTTACAATTTTGACAGCAAAATGACTGTGAAAGATTTGTCCTCGGTTTTGCAAGGTTTTGAAAGATTTCATTTAAGTATTTTTGTTTAATTGGATTCGTTTAGGGAAAACTACTTCAATTTAATCGTTTAGTTGGTTATTTCATTGTTGTAGGTTCGGTCTATTCATTTTGGATTAAATAATTGCCAGTTTGAAAATACAAGACAGGGATCAAATTTTTAAAGGGTTTATTTGTCATTTTCTTCTTCCAAGTATTATAATATGTTCCAATTATAATCTAACACATTTAATTGATTCAATTCAACTATTTAAAAAAAATTATACATTTCTAATTTCAAATTTTCACATATTTCAAAAGATAGAGTATTACACCTCCTTATACGCATTTCTTCCTTTCAAACACCACAATTACAACCTCACATCTAGATGATAAATTCAATACAATGATACAATTTGAGGAAGGTTATGCAATCCTTTATTTATCCAAAATAAACTTTACAACTTCCTTCTTTTATTCTTTCCAAAATCATATATTATATACAGGTAGAATAATACATTTTCTTCTCATTTGTTTCACTTTTCCCCTTTCCAAACAAAGATTTCATAGAGCATGTTAAATACATAATCCAATGGAATAATATCATATGGGCAATAAAAAACTACTTATATTAATTCAAATGAATCTCTTACAGCTTCCTTTCTATTTGATTACAAAATATAGCGTACAACGTATGTATCATTCTTTCACATTCAAATTTACACTTCTCTAAACACTCCAACATCTTCCTGTTACAAATATATACAAGTTCATCCACTTCAAGTGGGAAAGGTTTACAATAAGATTTCATTTCATAAGGGACTATTAAACTATCTTTATCTCAGCTCCAGAACAACAACATGTAGATTTGTCATTCTTCCAATTTGATCACAACAAGAGTAGGGGAAAGGCAACGCTCTCCACCCAACCAAGACAACAAATGAAGAGGAGAAGCCATCCTTTTTCATTGGCCCCCGAGCCCTAACCAAAATTAAATAAAATATTTGATCTGTAACACCACCAAAAAGACGACGCTCACGACGACGATGACAACGACGCACCACAAACAATCAACCCGAAAATGTGACAAAATTTTTATTTTTTTTAAAAATTATTTGACTTCATTTACATGATTCATGTCATGCATTCATTAGAGAAAGGTTTGTTAAACGTCTTTAGCATCAAATCTTATGCCTCGTCATAAAAAAATTGTTCTATAATCTTATATGATGGCCCGTTTGCAAAATAAAATCCTTCAAGATAATGTATTTGTATCTGTACTTGACAGACATAAATAAATTTATATTTTACATTTGAGGTATTATGTTTCATCTTTATTTGAATATATGAATATTGTATATATATAATTATAATCTCAAATTGAGATATATATGCCACCCATTATATGCATAAGCATAGGGTTCACTATCTTGTCGTGTAAATCATGTTATTTTTAAGGAACATAAAATTTCAAAGGTATATTTATTCACCTAGATTTATATAATATAATTCTAGCTAAATACATATTTCCTAATTAATCGAGAAGTTCCAAATCCATCTTTTAGGCACAAAGAATGTGAACATGGTTAATATTGTATTCATTCAAGATTACTCTCCTTTCGTACAAGAAAAGGAAAACACCAACTGGGCCGCCTGAATTCTTTTGTCATTTATTACACTTGAATTATGCAAGCCTATATTCTATAGAGTCGGCCTGCTGTGCATGCTGTCCTGACTGCGTGGATTTAATGCGGTGGTTATAGATGAAGCTACAGCGTGTTCGCATCCTTCATTATTTTCACTTGGATCTACAATCTGAGTTTCCCTCTCCTTGTTTTATCTATACCCACTCTCCGTATCTACAAGAAACAAATGGGGCATATCACGCTATTCTTATTACTGACCGCATTAGCCGTAATCTTTAGGGCACCGAAATGGCTGATTTAGTAAAGACGGATTGGGCTTTTAAGAGGCTGGCTTTCAACCTTTTTCCGAAACTGAGCTGTACAGACATATTAAACTACTAACGCTTAGAATTTCTCGTTCTCAATTTTGTGGCACTAAGGAGGAATGGAAAGGGATCAGACTGGATCTGTCAGGGGAATTTCTTATAGTAGTGTAAGTACGCCTGCTATGGAAGATGTGAGATACCATTGGCGCAGGGGAAGCAGATTCGTGAGATATCGTGCCTCCATTCTCATTTGAGTTACTATAATGCAACATTTTGTTACCCCGCGATGATGATTTTTGGATAGGGAATATCATTATTGTTCTCTGGGTGTTCTACTTGAATGATAACCAATTTCCTAACCAAATACCTTTTTTTCCTATCAAAATTAGTTGAAAAAATGTGTCTGTGAGGAGTGTTCATGCTGGGATCCATGGCCGCAGCCTGGTCAGGGAGATAGCCAGGTTGTGGCAACCAAACAAAGCCCCCCTTCTCTCTCTCTTTTTTTTTTCTCCTGAGCGCTTAAGACAAGTAGGTTGTCTAACTATGTTGTTATCTGTTCAGCATTAAATACATCTTCAAATTCAGAAAACGTCTCCAAGATTTTAATCAAAATCGATTGAAGAACAGTGAGAGTATTATGAGGAGGCCTGAGGAAGTTTATTTCCATGACTCTCAGCTAAGACCTCACCTATTTTTCACTGTAAACTCGTGGAGGAGAATCTCAAGAGGCGGATCTGTTTCATAATAGAATATACATGAAGCATGATTTGTTTGGCAATTATATAAGCATTTCTGCGTGTATATATTTTTTTTACTATCGTAATACACAATGGTTAGACAGAGTTACATCATCATCTAATTTATTTTATATTACATGTATGTAGGATTCTATATGTATTCAAACAAAGTCTGTTTTGGCATTGGTATGAGCGTTTCAAGACCTTGGAAAGCGCCATAGACACGTATACGTCCATAGGTTCCTTTGCATATTTTTAATTAATATTATTTCTTGGCTATAGCTTACAATAATATACTTTGTTAATATAAAGGGAATATTTAATAGTGTATTGTTATAAATAGGATTTAATACTAGTGAATCCATTAGTTTTAATAATACCTAAATATGGATAATATTCAAACTATTAGTACCTTTATTAGACATTAAGGAGTGCTGGATATTGAACTTGATAAGTTTAAAATATTTGCATTAAAATTTATTTCTATCCAATTTTAATAGACATTGCATGGGATTTCGAATAGGTTGATTTCATTTCCTTAATAATTTGTAAATGGATTTTCAATAATTTCTTAAATGGGGAAGAACATAATGAAGCTAGAACTAAAATTACTTCATTGGCATAATGAAAACTATCTTAAAAACTTAAGTCTATCGATCAACAATGTAAGAAGATAAAGAGCACTAACATTCCAACTTTTTCAATACATCTCTTAAGTAATAAAATGAATTTCAATATATATCTATATTTTGTAATTTCCCAACATTCCTCAAGAGGTTTTCAACAATATTTTCATTAAGTTTTAAAGCAAGAACTACTAGCATTTCAATAAGATCAACTTATTCATAAGGGGTTCCAAGCCAAGTGAGAAGGAGAATGAATAAATTGTCTTTCCCCTCAACTCTTGTTACAACATTTTCTACTTCATGTGGAAACAAATTTGCAACATTGGAAGCTAAAATACAAAGCTAATATTACATTTTTCCTCCACTCAAGGTGGGTAAAAATACATGGTGGTTTCACATTGTCATCAACAAGGTTCCAATGCTTCAAACATCACAAGGTAGCTCCTCCAATCGTTTGCTTGATTCACAACAAAATAAGGGGAGAGGCAACGCTCTCCTCCCAACCAAAATAATCAATGGAGAAGAGAAGCCATCCTCTCCATTGGCCCCCGAGCCCCAACCGCATCACAATGGGAGAAAATCCAACTCATGGCAACTACTAGCTTCCACATAACTAAACATAACATTTCACATTCATTCCATAATCCTTCAAAACAAGATTTACAACACAACAAGAGGGAAAACAATCGCAACAACAAGTCACAAGGCTTATCAAGAAAGCCATAAGAGTAAGACCTATGGGGAGGCCACTTATGCCTCCCAATGGGAATGGGTGCCACCTAAAAGCCTCCAATGCAAAACACAATACCCCTAACAACTCTTATGCCTCCCTCAAGTACCCCTTATTCCTCCATTCACTCTTATGCCTCCCTCAACTCTTATGGCTTCCTCAAAGTAAAACAAGAAGAAAATGCAAGCATTTCTCTTACAAGGTGGGCACCCAACCCAAACTCCCTCCTTCAAGAAAATGATCTCTTATGCCTCCCTCAATTAAACTCCCCATAGTGCTCCTCCCACTCCCCACTTAGGCATTCTACCCATTCCCAACAAGCATTGCAACAACAAAATTCAACACAACATATGTACTCATTCATATAACAAAAAGAAGAAAACATAATGAACAAAGGTGAAGCTCCTACATTTCCATGGTAGAGCTTGTTCCAAGTATGAAGTCTCAAATCCCTCCAAAGGTCAAGCAAGCATCCACAAGCTCCAACAAAATTCCCACAAGTATCAACAAGCTCCAAAATCCACAAAACTCTTTCCAAATCCTCTCCTCTCCAAAATACCAAAGACAAAAAAATGAAACTTCGAAAAAAAACCCCCAAAACAAACAAGAGGATCAAATAAATAGAGAAAAGAGAGGGAGGGATGATGTGGCTCCAAGTAGGATGCCACCTCCTTTTCCCTCCACTCCACATCATTTGGTCAACATCAAATTCCAATGCACCATTAATAGGTGGTTGAAAGAAGGGCAAGCACCTTACACACTCCAACTAAGCCTACTCCCCCCAAAGGACAAAATTAAATTTGAAAGAAAGTGCAATTAATATTTTACCCTTTTTCATCCCTCCAAAACACCTAAAGACCCTAATTTGGCCTTCCATCCCATAGGTAGGGTTGGCATGGGGTTTTAAGAGGTGTGGGACAAGTTTGACTTGTCCCACAAGCTTTGAAATTTGGCCTCCAAGGCCAAATTCGAGTTTCCCATGTGGGGTAGAGTGTGCTACACTCAAAACTCAACACCCATCAATCCACACAAAATCCTAAGTAATCAAATCCTAATAAATGAGCTCTCTTTGGTCACATCTCTTAATTAGTTTAGGACAAATTCAAATTAGCTTAATTAAGCCACTACAACCCATGGCTAACAAAGGGGTAACACCAATCCAAAGAATATGAATAATAAGACAAGTAAAATTTCACTTACTAAGAGAAACACATACTAACATAATAAAAGGGAAAAATTAAAACAAAACAACACATGATCCCTAGGTCACAATTTTCCCTTTACCAAATAATTCTAACACACACACAATTACTTGTTGCCATGGTGACCTTAGCTGGATTCTTCTCGAATTCCGATGTGGTTGGTCTCCACTCCCCAATATTGTTGTGAATATAGTATACCTGCTAAACAGAGAATACCTCCTTCGGCCTGTTGGCCGCATTAAAACATTCATGCCAAATATACAATATAATCTAAAATAAACGACACCTGATTTACTATCATCTATGCAAGTACGATATCACTAACACTTTCTAGCACATTTCTATTTCATATTTCATTTATGTCAAAACGATCATCACATTAGTCCAATTATCAAGTTCTAATCAAAATGATTAAACATATCACATGTCATAATTAAAGATAAATAACCCTATCAAAAGTATACAAATACCGTCATCAAATGTCCACCAATAAACCATATGCATCATATAAAGACAAATTCAATACAGTCAATGTCTGTGATATCTACTAACATGCTAAGTCAAGAAGTCATAATAAATCCATAGTGAAGTAATCAGTCTCGAAAACAACAAACCAAAATGAGGTCGAAGGGAAGTGGGCACTACATGATCCAACTCATGGAAACAACATGATTCCACAACAACACAAGCAACATAATCACAATAAGAACACCATCCAAAATATAATGCAGTTCTACAACTACATTAAAACATGAAAAACAATACTAAGGCTTCCTCAAGCAAGCCAAAGGAGAAAAAAACTATGGGGGATGCTTCTTATGCCTCCCAAAGGGGAAATGGGTATCACCACTTAAGAACAAACCACCAAAATATGTATATATATATATATATATAATTTCAAATCCTTGACATGCCCTTATGCCTCCCCCAAGAACCCCTTATTCCTCACATTTCCTTATGCCTCCCCAACCTCTTATGGCACCCCATAATGAGTAAATAAATGCAAGCTATTTCTTTGTAAGGTGAAACCCAAATCCCAACTCCCTCCACTCTTATACCTCCCTAAAACACACCTGTTCTTCCCACAAAATAACCCCATTGACTTCTCCTACACCATTCCTAGGCCATTTACCCAATAGCTCACAAACATTCCAAAACATTCATACATTAACACTTACATTCATAAAAGAAAAAAATTTCAAGATTCAAGCTCTTACCTCTCCATGATGGAGTTGTTCCAAGTTCCAAAATAACATGCTTTATCCCAATGCAAGCAATTCAAATAAGCCAAGCACAAGCATGGAACATGTTGGTAGCCAAATTTTTTCTCCTTTTCAGACCAAGCAGCAACACTGATTCAATATGGAGCTTAGAGGTAGCTAGATCATAAATATATGTCATTTTGTAGCTGGACAGGAGGTCTAACTATTCCTTTATTGCTTGGATTTGTGGAGAGATGGGTAGCACCTTAAAAGGATATGATCTTATCCTAACTATTTAAGGTTGTGCCTTTCAACCAAGGTAAGAAAACCTATTTTGTAACCTCTGTTATCAGAAAGGAGATACAAGTACCCTTCTTTTGCATAAATTTTGTAGTGAAGACCTTGGGGAAAATATGCTCAAAACACCAGATCTGACTCTCATGAGTTGTCACTTCCAGATCATGGAGATACTTTCATAACAAGGCAAAGGTTACTAAAGATATTTGAGACCCTGATTTATCCTGCATACTTTGGCAAATAGATTTTGTTCTTTTGTGGGTATATAGAGAAAAACAAGGGTAGTGTGGATAGGATTGGATGTTTTTAAAATAAATTTTGGTGGGAGGGGAGATAGGATGAACTTGACTCACCAAATCCTTGAGAGATTATGCAAAATGGAGGAATTTTAGCTAACAAAATACCACAAAAGTTAAAAACGTCTTTTCAACTAGAATATGTGCCTCAATAGAGGCCCAACTTAGCACTCTTTCACATAACCTATGGGATTATATCACAAAGGCTTAAGTCATAAAACTCATAAAGAACCAAGATTCAAATCAAACCACTCCTGAAATACATCAAGAGGCTTACAAACAATCTCTTTTGACAAAATGAAAGAAAAGTGATTTTAAATCGTTTATCTCAATCCTAGATGAAGGCTCTTTTGAGAAATGAGATTGTAGATACCACTAAACTATCACAAGGAATGATACCTATTTGATTCGGCTAGATTTTGGTACAATATTGCAACAAAAACAAAAAAAATTACTTGCATGCATTAAGAGATGAAATAAATACACTTTACTCAAGATTAACATAGAATAACTCAAGTTTGATCAAATTTATCAATAGGGGAAAGTTTCCGGTATAATCTCAAAGCTTTTCAATGGTTATACACTTGCAACCACCTTGACACCACTGAATTTGATACAAAGAGAGATATACAAGCTTCTTAGATGAATTCTCAAAAGGGATGGGCTCTGTCAAGCTTTTTCTTCTAGAAAAATCAGTCTATGACTTTTCCAAAAACTCCCAATCATTTACATGAAAAATTTGTGCAATTTATAACATTTAAAACAAATCCCCTTCTCCCGAAAAGAAAAAAAATGTTTAATGCACCAGTGTTCGCCATGATTCATTCATGATTCTCAAAATCAAATATGCAAAAAGTCTCTAAGTGCTTAATGGGGTAAATTTCATCGAATGCCTCCCACATTCAACTCTTTTCTCTAGTAGATCAGTCTTCCTTCAATTTTCCAACTACTTCCACCCATGATCTGTCAAATATGGCTCCTTGTGTGCTTGGGAGAAGAAAAATGGAAAATCTGATCCGACACAAAAGTCAGACCATTTTAATGGTGAAAGACACCTTCTAGATCTTCCCACCAAATTTCAGATATGAACATAAACTTTCTTCTCTTCTTCGTGCGTAGAAAAAAACAAAGAATCATGAAAACTTGCACTTCTATACGTGTTATAGAAAAATGGAGGGAAAATAATATTTTGACTCTCACTTGCCATTGATCTTTTCTTTGAATTTGGGCCATCCACATGGAAGATCCAATCTAAAAAACAGAGCTGCTGGGCTTCCTCTTACTTTTTACAACTTTTGGGAAAATTCATATTTTTCTCTCGCATCTCCACCCTCGGGAAACTGATCCTGACACTGTGTCCTAAGGTGGGCCCCAGTGGGACCTGAACCAAATTATGACATTTCACTCCCTTTTTGGAAAAGGGGAAATTTTCCAAGTTTTCCCCGAAGCTCTGTCCTTGAAAAAATTGGAACCTTCCACGTGTCCTCCTGCGGGGTCAAAGCGAGATGTTTTCCTTGCCCTTAAATTTTGTCCAATCAGAGCCTGGGGGGGCTGCAGGGCAAGTTCAAACTTTTTTCCAATGTAGGAAAAAAAGAACAAGTTCAAAAATAGACCCTCCACACCCCATCCAATTGAAAGAAGCCATGTAAGCACCAAAAGAACCAATTAGATACAAGCGGGGCCACGTGACCAATTTTTAATTTTCACCATAAAGGAAAAAGGTGATAAGTTAAATCATTCACCTACCATCCCTTGACCATCCAAAAGAAGCCACGTCCCCTATCAATGCAAGGATGCAAATTTGACTGGGAGAAAATGCCTGTCAAACCGTAAAATATAGAAAAATGATCATCTGAGCTAGAAATTGAAAATTTCTTCAAGGATAGAGAGTTTAGAAACATTTACAAGTCTCAAATATGTTTTTCAAAGATACATCCACTCATTTTATCAAAGTATTTAGGGAAGAAATGACAAGGAAGACAAATCCTGACTGTGGAGACCAAAAGGTATGATAAAACCTGATTTTTTTGGACTTTTCTAGAGGAACAAAGAAATAAGGAGAAAACAAGGGACCAATAAATGATCCATAACCCAACAACAAATTAAAAATGTCAACAAAGATTAACCAGGCACAACAAGGGGAAAAGGAAAGTGACAGAGGCTGTAAATCGATAGATTTTCAAATGAAAACTTCTTTAAAACAAGAGCTCCAAAACAAAAAAATAATTCACACAAGAATGAAGTATCCAAACTCAAGCAACCCAAAGCAAGGCAAGGAGTTCGAATTTTATAAAAGAGGGAAGGCAAGAGAATGAGGTGGGTCCATGTAGGATGTCACATCACACATCCTCAATTCCAACCCCCAAATTCAACTTCATTCTCCAATGCATAATAAATAGGTGGGTGAATAATATGACAATTAACTTACACACTCAAATCCAACCCACACCCTAAAGGACTGAAATTAAATCATGCAAGAAAAGTGTAATTAAAACCTACAATTTGCTTTCTCAAAAAGCATTATAAAAGTCTAATCTCCACTCTCCAACCATAGGTATGGTTGGTAATTAAATTTAAGAGGTATGGGACAAGTTTAACTTGTCCCACAAGCCTCCAAAATCAGCCGCAATGGACAATTTCGAATTTCCAAGAAGGTAGAGTGTTTCACACTCAAAAGTTAACTTACACATCACTTACACATCTTTAATAAAGGCCAACAACTCTATTAATTACTTTCTTATTACATATTTGAATTAACCAACTTAAAAATGTGATTACTCACCAAATTACACATCATTTAATAAATAAAGAAAGGGGCAAATCCATCAAAAAATAAACACATGCAACATTAAACAAAAGGGTCAAATAAAAGAAAAATACATAAAACCCTTTAGTCACATTTAAAGGTGATCCCCCCATGGGAATCCCTAATACACACAAGTGCGCACAAGAAAATACTAGTTGCCATAGTGACCTTGTTGAATTCATCTAGAATTCCAATGTGGTTGGTCTCCAATCCCCCGATGTTTGTTGTGATATTTAAACCTGCAACACACAAATACCTCCTTCGGCCTCGTGACCATATCAGAACATCCAAAATAATATAAATATAACTCCCAAAATCACTTATATATATATGAATCACAACGACATCAAAGCAATCTAACAATATCATGTATTATTTTATCGACAACTATATCATCAACCAATAATTTCCATATCTAGGTCTACTCACAATATCCAAATATCACAAGTACAGACAACATCCATAATATATCCTTGTCAAAAAGTATATCAACATTAATATCCAAAATGTCTGTAATAATCATCATGCATCATAACTGAATCAAGTAAACAATAATACATGATCTCACATCTAACATCACACTATAATAAAGTCCATAATCATGTCCATAATACAATCAGTAGTATCATGATCAGTATCAAAAGGTGTCAAAGGGAAGTGGGCACTACATCCCCCTCCCCTTAGACTCAACTTCCTCCTAGAAGTCACTGGAAAGAGAAATAAGAACAAATGGAATAGAAAAAGGATCACTCCATTATGGGATTGCTTGCTTCAAACAAGTGTGGGTCTAGAGAACCTAATTTAGGTCCAATGCAATTCAGATAGAAGAAGGGAGATTGCAAGTGATGAGTTCTAAACTTTCTGCATGTAAGTCTATGAACACTTAAATCTAGAGAGTAAATTTACACTATCAACCAAGATACCACACAAAACAATATAACATGAAGATTTCAAAAGAGTCTTAAGGGTAACCACCAAGTAGAGGAATAATGAGGAGAATTCCATGAATTTGAGAATGACCACATAGTTTCCCAAGGAATACAACATGCTACAATAATAAAAGTTAAAATTCTACTAAGTTTAAGTCATGATTTCAAGGTTCGTTATCTAGACAAGGCTAGCAAAAATCAACTATGACCAAATTTGTACAAGGAAAAAGTCTACTCAAGGTCCCAGAATTTGAGGATCACATAGGATGAGGTTAGTCAACAAGGTCACCTAAATTAGAACAACATTTAAAATCAAGGAACTATTCCAAGAAATCACTTCTATAACTCGAGATGGTATAATTAACTTTTCATGGTAATACAAGCGAAGTCAAGACCACAAGTTTTCCTATAGTCTGATTTTTACACTTTTTTTTAAGAATCGAACACACCATACCAACCAAATATAGAGATGTCCACCATTTAGCAGAAGAAAAATACATATATCTCCCTTCGCAACTAACATAACAATGTAAGAGGCATCATAAATTATAACACAATGGGATTTATTTATCTTATTTCCTACTCAATCTTGGAATAACCTTAAAGAGAGCACAAGAAACACCAAGGACTACTCAAGGTCACTAGGGAAAAGAATAAATAACATGGGGTCTAACTATAATCCAAGGGTGCATCATATCAAAAATGAATAACACCATCTTGCACTTTCCATCCTAATGGAAAAGGGGAAACAATAACAAGGTGACCCAAGAAAATCTAAAGAAAAGAAGACTTCCCAAAGTTATTTTATATCCTTAACATATGTTACCTTAAAATTACAATAACTTAGGTCTCCAAGGACAAGACAACATGTAAGGATAAATAACATAACACACAAAGAATAAAGAATAACAAAAGAGGGTTAGTTATTCACAAATTTTGTACTAGGGTTGATTAACTCACTTAGATTTCTTTATTGCATTTTGAAGGTAAATAACATAACACACCAACTAATTAATTGACTATTGCACACTAGAAATCCACTACAAGATATTACATTCAAATTCATTTAACATACCCAACTTTTTCCATATGCAAGTCTAAATCAAAATGTCACCTATGATTAAATGCACACTTCCCAAGGCTTTCCTAAACTAGCATCTCATACATATTACCAAATTTCAAATATAAATTTTTGTAACATGGCAATACATTACACATATACCTATTTTTCAGTAACATATATAAATTACAATAATAAACAACAAATTACACAAGGCCTTTTCATCATTTCACTTCCATCCTACAAAACCATGTGAGCATGAAATCAACGATAAATTGTTGGCATGGCATCCACCTAGATCTAGTATAATTAACATTTTTAGTTTCCATTTACATAATAATAATAATAATTTGCATTTGAAAGGATGCGGTTAGAGACATATTTATTTCATTTCACTTCACTTCCTTTGTTTTAACCAAGGAGAGAGAAAGAGATAGAGAAGAGAGAGAAACACCATTTTTTCAAAAGTTCCATTTCAAACAAAAAGTAATACTATAGAGTTTCAAATAATTATTTACAAGTGTCAAAAAATTTCCACAGTGGTTTGGCAACCCGACAGGGGTTCTACAAATTTGTTTTTACGTTTTCCTCCTAGTTGTAAAAATGTTCAATAAAGATTCTGAGGCTAAGAAACCAATATCAAATGTTGTCTTCCAGGGAGAAAACATACCACAGTAAGTTTCTACGTGTCCTCTTATACACCAAGAATTCATAAGAACTGGCAGAATTTAGAATTGGCAAAAAATTTATGATTGGCAGCCAGTTTTTCAAGGTCATCAGTCGTAATTGTCCTAGTTGGAAACGACCAAAATTTACCTGGAGGGCTCACAAAATCACCTCAAAAACTAACATTTGATGGATGAATGTGCAATGATAATTTTCTTACAAGTTCCCCTATATATGGAAAATTTGTCGGAGTTGACAGAACTGAGAAATGGAAGACGGGTTTCAAATGGCGACGGGTTTTCCGGAGCCACCAATCGTAATTGGTCCAGTTTGACCTAGTCAAACTGCGACCAGAGGCTGACAAAATGTCCATTCCAAACTATCTAGAAGAGTGTTTTCCCCAAACTAGAGGCTGTAAGAAATTATATAGTAAATATACTAGAGGTTTGCAAAGGTGGAAAGACATTTTGTTCCTCAGGATTTGAACGGTGGTTTAAAATGAAAGCCAACTTTTCTATTTTAGAAGCTTCCTAAAACTACAAAATAGAGCACCAGGGCTCCTAGAGGAGCTGCGAAGAGAGCAAAAAAATTAAACGAGGTCTAGGTATTGATTGACGTGACTCTCTACATAACAAGGAACACATACGACAATTGACATAACCTTTACGAGGCTTAGAGTCTTTCTTTAAAAGTCTCCCAAAATTACATTTTCTAAATTTGCAAGGTAGATGGAAAAGGTTGTTTGATTTGATGACATCATCTAACTCTCGCCAATACCAACAGATATAAGCACTTAATTTGGATGCTCTAGTTTCATCGTATAAGGTTATGGTAGCAACCACAATTAATGTTTAAATTGTAAATAATTTTCAAAAATTACAAGGTGGATTTGTATTTCCTTACACTATTTAAATTTGGTTATATATCCATTTTTAATATTATCTAGTGGTTTAACATTTCTATAATATTACAAGTGAAGAACCAAAATTATGACAATTATGAAAGAAAAGGTAAGGGATACCATGCCTAAGGGAAAAATGAACCGACCAAAGTGGCTCCAAATAGTACAACACAGACAAGCTACTAGGGTCCGAAATGGTTATCGAGCTTTAAAAGGGCCAGCTCATCTCGCCAAAGAAGTGGATCAAGGTATCGAATTCGAGGCCAAGAGGATCCCACTCTCATTTCATTTCTACACCGCTACCATATTTCCAAGTCTTAACTCAAAAGGGAAAACCATGAATATTTTTTTGGGCGATTCAATGCCACTCCTTCCCCAAAAACATCAAATTGTGAGAATGAAGAGAATATTCCTTGGTGTTTCTGACACCAATGAAAGCATTAAGTTTGAAAGTGGAACTATAATTACTTCTTCTACTATTTGATATGTAGGCATTTTGTTAAATAATTCACATTAAATCTCTCTCGCTTTCATAATAGAATCCACAACTACTCTAGATTTTTTCCTAGAAGTGAACAACAATATTAGCCATGCAACCAATTGGCAAGGAGATCGTGCATGATGTGGAGGCTTGGATTAAACCTGTCAATTACATTATGGAAAGATTTCAGTGTCTATTCAACAAACTTATTTTGTGCATAGCATGTTGTCCATGCTATCTACAAAACCGAAACCCCCCTTTTTAACATACATTCTCTCAAATAGTTCGTCTGCCTTGTGCACAGTTCCATGTTTTGCATACGCATCTGCCAGAGCATTTGCAACTATAACATATAAAAAAATTCCACTACCTTCCATGCTTGGATGGACGTCCATACCATTTTCTAAATCCTCCATGAATGTGTTGGTTGCCATAATGCAACCAACTTTACCTCCAATATTATTGAAAGACAAATTGTTGTCTTTCCGAACAACCAACAATGCATAAATTAGAGGGAAAAAATGTACAATTTTCACAGACACTCTAATCCATCTCAAACTCCATAACCTACCTCCTCTGCATGAAATATTACTCTACAGAGTCCAATATTCTAATTACTCTTGACAATCTAATCATCAAATTTCAGTGGTCCAGTGCGAATGAAGGGATCCCTCTAGAATTGACTCCCGACATTACAATGATTCTCAAGTGCATGAAATATCCTCTAGAAGCTGCTATTAAATGTCGCTAATGATATTTTCTTAATAGGTTAAACATGATCTGCATGTTTTTTTTTGGGTTCTAGTACGTCCATGGTGTTTTCGGCGGAGGCTATCCTCACCGAAGAATGCACAACTTTAACAAAGGGGCCTTTATATGTAAGTGGTGCATTCTTTAGGATAGTCTCGCCATTTTTTTCCAATGTCATATTTAGCTTGATTGTAATAGCATATAATATATACTATCATTAAATATATATTTGTTAATATTTATGCTGAAAGGTGTGAGGTACAATGACAGCAAGGTAGGGAAAGTTATGATGTTATCCATGTGAAGAAAAATTCAAAGAGATTTTTATAAAAATATATATCATGAGCGATAGTAATAATTTAAAAATATTTTATAATAACAAGAATTGAAATAAATTTCTAATTTATAGAAGAGCTCACACGTCACAACACATCAAAATTGAATTATAACTAAAACTCCAAAATATAATGAAAGAATGTTAACAAATAATATTGTGTTGGAGATTGTAATCCCACATCTTGTGTTTGTTCTCTTGTAAACACTTGCAAGCGATTGTTGACACTAAATTAGGGAAAAGCCCAAGGAAATATGCCACATTCCTTCTCCAGATTTTGTGTTCAACTTTTTTGTTAATAGTTTTAGTGCGATTTATAGTTGCTTGATGTGATTGCATGTTGCTTCATTCTCTATGGAATGATATACATAGCTGCAATTTTTAGTCATTTTGTATGACTAGTACGAAGCAACAAAGTTATGCCAAATTTTTTTTGTAAAGAGCATAGGCTCTCACATTTCTTCAATTTCTACGCATGTGTAACTTTCTAAGTTTTGTTTTATGTATATCTCATCCACCCTCTATAGCCCTCATTTGGTCTTAGAATAGTATTTTTACCTCCATTGATTGCATTGACATAGAGTAAGAATCTTACAACGCATCAAATACAATAGTATAATAACAAAAAATATAAATATTAGTCTATAAGCCTGAATGTTTTATTGTGCTTCCAAGAAATATTGGATCTTGCTTAAAATGAATACACATAACTAGTAGATGTAGCATGCTATAATAGATTGTGACATGCAGACAAGAATTTTCTAAGTGAGAATAGAAAGAAGGATTCAAATGCAGATTTCTATATTTTTCAAGTAGTCCATCATAACATTTTCTCAAGTATTATAGCAAGATCCAAGTTGAAGCAAGCTTTGGATATTTTAGAAATAACATTGCATCAAGGAATGAATAAAGTAAATATTACTATCCTTTAAATGACATGAAGGGGTTTTGATACAAATTAGATAAAAATGTCTAAATCTATTGATTCATACCATAGAAAAATTTAAGGTCTTTCCAATCAAATAAGGTCTCATGGTGAGATTATAGAAGATAGAAGAGTAGTTGAAAAAATAGTAAGGAACCTCCTTTCCTTATTTGATAAATAGTTTTGGTTATAGAAGAAATTAAATCTCATCTCAGTTGACTGTATATATTGAGCTCCATACAAATCTTGTTATTTATGAACACAAGATCAATTACTCATCTAGTTCCTTAGAGCATGCATTCAAAACTCGATATTCAGACAGTCATCATAGAAGAAGAGGAAAACCACATTCAATATGTAGAGGTAGAATTCCAAATGCTGGAAGAATAAATCCTATAAATACAAATAGAAGTGTCCCATTTATCAGAATTTGAGACAAAACTAGTCACATGATGAAAGACATGAAAAGTCACAAGTGCAATGTCATTACAGTGGACAATATGGTAATTATGCTCATGAATGTCAAATAAGACAATATGATTTGAATAATAGGTAAAGTACAAAGTTTTTAAAGGAAAAATAGATTTAAAAGTTCAATGTTTCTAGCTTCCAATTTTGAGAAAGAAAGTCAAAATGATTTATGTTATTTATATTCAAGTTGTAATAACCATCTGCTTGGGAATATTGAAATGTTTTCAAGCTTCAAGTAGTTAGTTCATTCTAACAAAGAGTGTTAGTAATGGGAAAGATTAATATACACATTTTAACCGATTATGGGGAGAGTAAAATCATTGAATATGTTTAATAGGTTCTAGAATTGAAAAATAATGTCACGGGGGTTTGGAAACTAGTTTAGAAGTGGTATAGAATAACATTCAAGAAAAATGAGTATGTAGTTTTGGATCAATTTCTATATAATATACTGATTGCTAAGGTGAAAATGAAAAAAAAAAAATCAAATGTTTCCATTAAGGATCAAGAAATATTTGAGTTAGAATTTATCCAAAACATTCATTGTAGTGAGTAATCCAAATCACCATACTACTATCTAGTTGGTAACCCACATCACATATCATTACATTGATTCCTTCCAACAATCAACAATCCATAAAGATTTACCACACAGACCTATATCAATTAATAATCACTACATCGAGATATTCCTTTTTACTAACAATTACCAAGATCAAATTCAAAACCTCCATTAATATCTTTCTTTAGCAAGACCTTTGCATGATAAATGTTTTTTCGAAATATTTCAAATTATCCTCACGAAGATCTCACATAAGAGAAATCTATCCTCTAAAAAAAAATTGTGAAAATTTAGTAGCATCTTCTCTTAATCAAAACAATGCAATGAATTTATGTCTAAAGGAAACAAACATTCACCAAATCCCACATGGAGTGTTAGAAAATGACCAATTAAAATCATAGACTTGTTGAAGTGACACCTAGATAGTCCAAAATCTCAATGAAAAGTTACCCCCAAAGGATAAGAAACATCAAAATTAAGGGCATGTGGATGATAATAAGTGACCAAAAAGTTTCCAAAAGAACATTTGATAGGAATTTTGAATGCAACATTTTTGCATTATGGTCTTTTCATGTAATAACGTGATCAACCCATGACACAAGTATATTATGGCTTGGTAATTCCAAGACATATTGTGCTCTCGTTATAACACGAGTAAGAGATTTAAACTGATTATATTTCATTGTTTGGTATTATTATATGTAGTTGACCTGTTAGATGTAGGACGTTTCCTCCTAACCGATTTCTCTCCGTATATTTATATGCTATTTACATTGTAATATATTATTCAACATTTGCGTAAGTGCAGGAAGTTGAAGGACAAATATGGGGTCATCCATGGACGTCATATTGTAAAAAACAACAAAATCTCAACTTGTAGGGATTATTAGCAATACGCGCACTCAAAATTACAAAAATAATATAAAATTGAATCGTAGCATTCGGAATATAGTTTCTAAAATACTAATTTTTTTAAACACAGACAATTTTAGCTATATTAAACACTTAGAATTCTATGACTTGGTTTTTTTTTTTTTAACTTATAAGATTGTAGTCCATTTTCCCCGCATTTTGGATGACCAAATCTTGTTTTTTTTTTCCTTTGGTGAAACGTTAGATGTAGTTGTCTATCTTGGGATGGATTTTATTTTGTATTTTTTGAGCAATATTTTTTTAATGATTTTTTCCGTGAAAGTGGTCTGAAAACATACAGAAAATAGAGCACTTTCCATTTTCCCGCCATAAATTCATCAAAAAATATTGAAATCAAATAAATTTTTTTTGAACATGTATATAATTTCACCATGGTTGGGATGGTATAAGTTTTACCACATTCTGACAAGTGAAACAAAATTTGCAGTCTTAAACGTAGACATAAACATTCACGAGAAAAAGTGTCTTAAAGACCTACTATTAGTAAAAAATTATAAAATGATATTTATCCTATTCTATTCACTTTAAAATAAATATTTCTACAAAGCTAACAGTTTCCCCTACACGAAGGTACCATTTTTATGACTTATTTTTTACTTTTCGGCATGGTTGAAGTCTGCGAAAGACTAAATTTCATGTTTTACTATTTTTGATGTAAAATTCAGGATTTGATTTCCACTTAATTGTCCCCCAACTTCCTGCACTCACCCACTTGCAGAAATATAACATCATATATAAAAAATTCACAAAATAAGACAAGACATGATTTAACGTGGTTCACCCAATATGCACAACAATCATATTCTCTTAGTTACAATTGCACAACAATCACTCATGAACTCACAAAAAAATCCCCAAAGATGCTAAATCACATCTAAGACTCCTATATATTTTTGATCACTCTAGATATTATAAGACTGCAGATCTCTTTGATCTCTTTAGATACATTAGGAATGCCACTAATATATCTATTTATAATATTACAATCCTTCTAGGAAGTTCTATAACTGACCCTAGAAAAATTCATTTGAAAAAGTTATGACTTGAGGAAGTTGTGACCTTTCAACTTCTCACGAATGAAAACCCATCACTGTGAAAACAACCAATTAACTTCTAGTTAACAATAAAAATGTAGTTAACAACCGAGATTGCTCCGAGATTGCTCCGCGACTGCTCCGCGGCTGTTCCGCGACTGTTCCACGGCTGTTCCGCGACTGTTCTGTGACTGTTCTGCGACTGTTTCGCGGATTTTCCGCGGCTGTTCCGCGACTATTCCGTGACTATTCAGGGACTGTGCCATGGTTGCTACCAGACGTACCTCTAACCCTAATCGTGCCCATGATGGTGGCTCTGCTCTTGGACAGGAAAACAATACGTCTCCTTGGTCGTGGATCGACCTCGCCTTTCCCAATGCTGCGACTGTACACTCCAATGGTTCTGCAAACCCTAGCCACATTCATTCATCATCTGGGGGTGTTCCTGGGAAAGGAGAGGTTTGTGGTGAACTGAAACAGGGTGATCTACCTGTTATTCTAATGCTGGATAAAGGGATTAGGCGCGAGTCTCTTGAAACCTCCTTCAAAGACGTCTTAAAATGCAAGGAATCCTCCATGAAACCTACAGAAATCACCCCATGTATTACATTTGGGGAAGATGTCATTTCATCTGAGGTTTACTACAAAGAGCATTCTCTGATTTGTAGATTTGGGGGTTTATGGCCCAGCCTTCCTGCTCTTCACGCGTGGATCTCCAAACATTGGACTCCATCTTTAACGGGTAAGATAGACTTATATCCATGTGCTAAAGGCATTTTCATTATGGTTTTCTCTTCAATAGCTGATAAAGACATCATTGCTTCCAAGCTCTGGACCTGCGAGTCAAAATATTTGATCATGAAACCTTGGTTCCCATCCTTTAACCCACACACAGAGTCATTCTCATGGAAACCTGTTTGGATCAGGCTGCCCCATTTACCTCTCCAATTCTGGAGTCATGAATGTCTGACAACCATTGGCAATACCTTGGGTACTACACTCCACATAGATTCTCAAAAAACTAATTACACCCATACTACCTATGCCCGGATCCTGGTGGAACTTGACACTGATAAAAATCTTCCTGCTACCATAGACCTTAGAGTGCAAAATAGAACTTGGTCACAAACTCTTGATTATAAAGGTCTGCCTTTTCGATGTAGAAGGTGTTTTGGATTAGGACACACCTCTACTGCTTGTGGGATGGAAAAACATCAACATGAGAAGCGCAACTGGTGGAAAGACGCACTCCCGGAGCACTTGATCTTTGTGGATAGAAAGGATCTTGATTCTAAAGCATTAGTTGAACCAGAGTCAACAAAAACCCCTTTATCCGAAACTCAGATTGTTAGAAACATGAAAAATACACAAGCTGCTGAGGGCAACATGGAAAATGAAAAATATATCTCTCAGGAGAACAACATGGCTGTTCCAAATGGGACATATGCGACTAAGGAAAATACTCTCCTTACTGTCTTCTCTCCAACTGCGAAGACATCCATCAGGTGGGTAACGGTCAAAAAAAAAGAAAAAAATCTTTAACCCACTCTGAAGAGGTAACGCTTTGCTGGGAACGCTTTTGTTGTTTCTCAGGTGGTGGTTTACTGTTTTGCTGTTGTTTTTGTTGTACTGTCTCGTCTGTTTGTAGGCTGTTTCTTGAGCATTACATTGAGCTTCACTATAACACTTGGTTTTGTCCATTAACTGTTTCTCACCCTATTCCGGTCTCAGGCCTCTTTTGTATTCAAGGGTATAGTCCCCTTTCAAAAAACTATTTTGCCAATATTAAAAAATGTTGAATGTTGAATTAAATACTCGTGATGGGAAGATGTTTTTATATATCCAATGTTGAACGAAGAATTAAATTACTCATATGTAAGCAAATGTGGGAAATTTGAAGGGAGGACAATGAAAATGTGATAAGGAAATTATGTTGAAACTGTAGAACAGGTGGAAAAATTTGACAAACACCTCCTAGGATTTTTATTAAGAAACCTATTTTTTTTATTGAAATTGATAGAATTTTTTTTGAAACCATATCTGGACAAACTTTTGAAATGAAAATTCAGAAGAAAAGCCACTGAAATTTGGGATAATCATTTTTGAAAAATTTAAATGATTCCAAAAGATTTAGTTTTTGGTTAGTTTGATTGAAATTTATTAAATGAGCCCTACATTAAAACACCTTAGGTTACCAACATCTATATACGTGGTCAAACCTCTACAATTTTCTTGAAAACCTTCATGATGCTATCACACTGTTGGTGGTCAAGAGATGCACTAGGATAGTAGTATTGTCATCGTTTTAACTTTGGCTACTAGTATTGTAAGTGAATCCAATAAACAAACAACGTATTGATTACGTAAACAAGTTAAAATTTTCAAGTTAATCGAAAAAACTTCTTATGAAAGCATTTGAAAGGACGTAATATCTTCAATCACTCAATAACGCGATTTTTGGGCATTTTCTTATAGAGCACCATGTAAGAAAAAAATAATTCTGTGTATAAGAGAAGTTTTTATTCAATTTTGGCATATAACACTATAGTTTCACCTAATACAAGAGATGTTATAAAATGGAGAGTTGATTCTACTAATCGTGAACCACATCCAAGCATTTCTTAATATGACTCAAACTCAATTTTTTCTAAAGAGTGATAAGAAAGCTGAAATTAAAAGTAAGTCAACATTTTTTTGAAATGTTGAAAACCATTCTATTGACATCAACCACGCTACAACCACCAACCAACAAGACTTGTTTTGTTGTAGGCAACATGGTGAAAATCTATGATGGCATTATGCGAAATTTTTACCTCTTCTTGTATTTTTCCTTCTAAAACTATGTTATTAGATGTGGTGTTCAGTTCAACCATATCCTCCAGGGATTTCATTCCCACTATATTTTGTGAAAAGAAGTTGGGACATTTTTTTTATAGTCATGATGTTTAGATGAAGTTGTAGTCATGCGGCAGATTACCTAAATTGGAAATTTGCCAATCCATGAGCAAATTGAAGTTAATATGACATAATTTAGTTGATTTTGATAACTAAAATAGTTGCATATCCATTTGAAAGTGGAAAAGAGTCTACACGGTGTGAGCTATTTTACATAAAAAATGCCTATTTTCTAATTTTTAGAAAATTTAAGGACGAATTGTTTATGAGTATGTTAGGCATCACATCGAGCTCGAGGGTTTGGATGAATGTTCAAGATATCAAGACACATTTCTTATTGGACTACTATTTCATGGTATATTTTTCATAGAATTACACATTGCAACCGCAAATGGAAGGTTCATCGCAATATTACACTTTGTACAAGTTTCCTCCTCCATTTTGGTGTCATATACAATTTCTTCTTTCTACGTTCTCGTCTTCCTGACAGTACAGAGAATGATCCAATTAAATTTAAGAGATTACCACTTTTATATCATGATGACCGTACTCACTACTGAATTTGTGTACGTGGCGTTTTTTCCTCCATTCATTTTAATGAAAACTTGTCTGATAGGGCCAACACCACTTTAAACACATTATAATGTGGTCACCTATTACCACGTCTCAGTTTTAAAGAAAGGAAAATGTTTTTAATTGGATTAGTAAATGCATGTCAATATGGGTGTGTAACATGTTTGGAAGTTTCCTGAGGCTGGCATGAAAAGGAGAGCATGACTGTGTAAGGGCATGTGTGAAAGAGCTCTTTTGCCAGAGAGATTTTGAAGTACACAGAATGGTGCTAAATAAATATTCAAGAGGCATAGTGGGATGGTGTATTAACACATGGCCGAGGTTCTCAAGATATTCCATAGTTTCACAGACATTTTTGGTTGATCAGAACCACAATTGCTAACTACAATGATTGGTATGAAACTCACTAGGTCTAGTGATATGTACTTCATTTTTTATTCAACCAACTACTTCATGGGTTTCATGGACAAGAAATTTGACATTTTTTTGTGCATCGTGTATCAAATTTGTCACTGTGCCTGTGATTCCAAGAATGGGTGGCTGGATTGCTTGTAGGCCTCTAACTCCACTCCTAGTTATCACTCCACAAGCATTACAACTTGTTTCCTACATAATGAAGTTGCAAACATCCAGGACTTGGACAAAATTTTATTTTTGGGGATAGGTATTTATTTTTATTTATTTAATTTTTGTCTTGAGTTATGTCTACTTGACATTTTTAATATGTTCCTTTAAAATTTGGAGTTGTTCCATCCTTTTTTTTTGTAGGACTGTGTTTGCAGTTTGATGCAACAGAAGACAATGAATAAGGAAACAAACTATTTTCTCATGTGGGTTTGCATCGAGGAAAGAAGAAGTGACTTCTCCTATTATAGATGGCAAAGATATTGAGTGTCC
>CM034152.1:603580194-603601527 GCA_019776745.2 Taxus chinensis | reverse complement strand
AGTTGATGACCAATCTGAACTGACATTTGTAGACAAACATTGAGTTTTTCTATAGTTGAAACATAAGATTCTTTTTGATAGGTCATTAAATTACCTTCATATTGATTGCAAATGGCACATCTTTCCTACAAGTGACAAATCAATTTGAAATTTTCTTTTGATAGAACCTCAGGAATAAGTTATTATTGGGAAATAATTAAAAATTATTTTGGTTTTTGTTTGTTTGTAGTTTTCTTGAGCGAATGGGAAAAAATATTTGACTATGTCCAATTTGACACATAAAGATAAAATTAATATAAACTATGACAATATAAATTTTTACTTGACATGTATCTTTACTTTTACATGTAACTATTTTTTATTTTTAGTGGAAGATAAATTAGTGTCGGGTTAAAATAATTTCTTTTGTGCATGATAGTCAACTTGTATTTGAACATCATTAGTAAAAAATAGTTTTGAATAGTAAGTATACTAGTAGATTAGTATAGGTATCTTAGACTATTGTGATTTTTGGGTGTGGACCGAGGCGAGGTATTTTGGCCGGAAGGTAAGTCCCTAGGATATTACTGTGTAGGTTGAAGAAATATACTGTCGAGGAACGAATAAGTGTGAATAGGGTAAAGGAAACTATGATATTATTAGATTGATCTATAGGGAGTGTGGAGGTTTTTGCCTATGCGATATACGTTTCCTTGTAAAGGTATGTAAGTGAGATTTATTTTCAGTGGAAGTTAAAAGTGACCAAATAAATAATAAGTGTGTATATGGTGTGGAATCTATATTAGTATAATTTTTTAATATATTTTTGCTTTTTAGGTTAGTTTTATTTTTTTAGATTTTCCTTTAAATTTAAGTTTTTTTTTAAGGTAGTTGTTAATTTTAAATGTATTGTATTTAGAATTATTAGTTTGAATTTGTTATTTACTTTAAGGATGTAATTTTCTTTTATGTTGTTTTAATTTAGTTGGAGGGGAAAAAAAAGTAGGCGTGAGAGATAAACAGATAAGTAGATTATGGTAATAGGTGAATAAGGAAAAATGGAGAAGACATGCGAGGGGAAAAAGTAAAGACAAAAGATAATACATTCTATATGAACTAAAATAGTTAAATGACAAAAAATAATGTCTTCATTTTGAAATGATGAACTTTGAATGTATTTTAAATTTATTATTTTCCAGGTATGGATTCATCCACGATTTTAATTTTGAAAATGAAGAGAAACCAAAGGAGAATATCAAAGAGAACGTGTTGACAGTATTCCAAAGACAATGATTTGAAACAAATGACACAGGATCAAGAACAATGTAGGAATGTGAAAGAAAGAGAAATATGTGCCAAATGTAGTAGAAACTACAATTGAAGTACTCAAAGATCCATGAACCAAGGTGGATGAAATGATTATCTAATCACCACGTATCTCTCAAGATGGTCATCATATATTAAGAATAATATTGTACATACACATTCATTTAATCAATTCACTGAGCAAAAAGATAATAAATATAAAACGTAATCGTCAAGCAGTTCAAAGGCAATCATCAAGGAATTCTAATTTTAGGTCAATTATAAGGTAATGAATTCATTTAACCATAGATTCGTGTTCCGTACAACACCTTATAATGGAGAATGGATGTTGATGTGGGATACTGATATACACAAATATAATAAAACACCAAGTTGACATCACAACCCAGACAGCGACCAAATTATTGTTAAGATGGATTTCAAACTTAGAATTATTGTTTAAACGTGATTTGAAAAGGGTTGCTTCTCCACATATGTTTAGTATTTTTCAAAAGAGTTCATCCTTAAATGAGATAGATCGAGCACCTAAATGGACCTATATGTCAAATAATTAGACATAGGCAGGAGTAAATCATTTTCTCAAGCTAATAAACATGACTGGACATGAACAGTGCACTTTCAAACTTGACACAGTTAAAGAGATTTTTTGATTTCCCATGTAACCCAATCCTACAGTATCCATGTAACCGAGAGATCAATACAAATACAAATTGTCATACCATTTGTTTTCCCAAGACGTCCTTGACATGCCAAATATTTCCACATCATATTGGAAATCTTCCAATTGTCATAGTAACTAAGAAAACATAGTATGGGGAGTACTTTACAAACTTTAACTATTCATAAAGATAGAGTTTTATAATGACTTAGACATAAATTGAACATGAATAATTTTTTTATGGACAGCATCTTGATGAAACAGTGGTTTAACAGATCTCCCACTCATTTACGTAATGTAAATATATTTGAAAAATTTAACTCTAATCCATGTGGATTTAAATACTGATTTTAAATCATTATTTTTTTCTAGGCAATACTTTAGACAAATGAAGGGAATTTTATAGATCACACATATTAAGTGGATCAATCTTCTCCAAAAAACCACCTATGCCCCAGGGAGATTGAATTTCTCGTGGTATGGGAAACAATCCAAATGATATTATAACAAACTAATTCATTGGCTACAAATGGTAACATACCATTTGACAGAATGGGTGAATGAATTTTTTGTGAAAGAGGTTTACCTTACATGTCTTTTCCTCAAATCTTTTTCCTAATGGATGTTTGATTGGTTAGACCACAATTAAGAGAGTATAGCTACATGAATATGTGAGACATGGATATGTTTCAATAAACAGTTTCGATCACACCTTGGTTAGAAATAGCAATGAATAAGATAATGTAAAATTCATGCTCATATTTTTCAACAATTATTGTACAAAAAATACTTCAAGAATTACCCATTAAAATAAATGAATACGTAAACACATGGGTAATATGCACAATCCCATCTGGTGATTGATTGAGTGAGATTGGAGCTACATGACGTGGAACAATTCCTATTGGGTAAAGTGTCATGTAGAATTAATTGATATTTTTCACTCAATGGAACACCAACAATTCTTACTTAAGTGTAGCTGACATGTCTTAGCCAAACCTCCATGCATGAGTGTCAGGATGATGCACTACTGTTTAGCAAGAGTAACGTAAAAAGGTCATACTGTGCTCGGAGTATTCATTTGAGTCCGATTATTTTCTTAAACCAACCTTTAATGAGACAAAACCACACTAGTCAGCAGCCTTTCTTTGGGACAGCACATTTAAGCACATTTTCAGTCCCGAGTACTACCATCTGAAGCCAAAAAAAATATGACTAAGGTGAAATTTATATTTTTCCTATTTTAGGGTATAGTAAATTTTAGTATCTAATGTTGTCATAGATTAGAAAGTTAGAAATCCTTTAATTATGCATATAGAGATGCATGGAAAAAAAAAAACATTCTGTACAGGGAATATCATGCAATCTTGTAAGAAAACAGGTTCTAGGAAGTAAAACTATTTTAAATATAACGAATTTTGCCACCTCGAGAGATTTAGTCAAAGTTCGTTAGATTTTCTTGGAAACTGAGTTGGAGTTTGTTTTTCCTTATTTATGAAGCATGTAATTTCTGATTTCAATAATGAAGAAGAAGATTTATTTTCTTGGAATTTAAGATATTTGCCAGGTATTGAGTGTTGTGTGAAATGTTGCTACAGTATCTAGTATTAGAGTGGAGTTTGATTTTGGTGAAGGAAAATAAATAAATTAACCCCATATGAGTTAGAACATGTAGATTGTAGAGGTAAGTTGTTGTGCTTGCTTTTTAAAACTATAGCCTAGATAGGGAAATCAGGTGGAAGATGACATTGATGAAGATGAAGTTGTGAAGACGAGAAAGCACACGGACCACCCTTATCTTTGAAGAAAGAATGCTTTGAGTATTGAAGGAAAAATAATAATGTGATAATACTTGATGTTTATAATATGGAGGGTAGCCTAAAGCCATAGGAGGTGGTCGACTATTGACTACATGCAAATGTTTTGCGGGGAGGCTATGTTAGGGAAAAAAGGTAAAACCTTACATGCATGAAAGTAAAAGTTTATTCTATGTTATGGTGGGATCCTCGACAAAGGAGTGGTCATGAAAGGGAAGAAAGGATTAGGAAACCTTGGAGCAGAAAGAAGATGTCAAATAGAAACTTCTTCTAACCTTGGGTATGTCAAAACCCTTTTCAGAAGGTTTTAGAATCTCATGTATAGAAATACAAACCTACAATTATGCCATAGAGTGTTTACAAGTTGTCATTCATGTAGAGAATGAATAACTAAGGAACAAATGGATACCCGGTATGTACATGATTAAAATTTCTATTTCGATAATATAAGATGCAAAGGATCATGAGCACAGAGGATTCCTATCACTAGCTTTAAATGAGTAAGACAAAAAAACACCATAAAAGTTTAAGGAGATCACCTGGCTGAATATTATGGGGGCCTCATCGTCCTTTCCGTCGGGGACAACTGGTTTTAGCCAGGTAGAAGAGAAACACCTGTAAGTGGGGGGGGGGGAAAAAAAAAAAAAAAAATCATAGAGATCAAGATCGATCTCTCCCAAATTAGAAAATAGGTAAAGGACCCCTAGAGCAAAAGTATATGCTAATGGTAAGGATGGAAGCTCATGAATATCTTTTTTGTGCTACAGATGTGGTGAAGAGGGTATAGAGAAATTGAATTCTTGCATTAGTATTTGCATTAAAAGAGGCAACGCATACCTCTGACTAGTAAATCCTTGTTGAATCTGAGGAAAAGAGATTATTAGGACCTATAAATTTGTGACTAGATGGTTGATAAAACTAATGATCAAAAGGATGATTATTGCTCTCAAGAAATAGAACATAGGGGATTCATGGCTACGTATAAATATTTTAAGAAACAAGATGCACTTTAAGGAAGTTTATGTAATGTTATTATTGATGGTGTTGTTGAAAGAACAATGTTTCAAATGAGATGTTTTAGAAATTAGGCCTGCATTTGGAAGAATCCAAACCCTTACCGTATTGCATGCTTTAGAAGGGTAAATGAAGTAACTATTGATAAGAAGATGTTAATAAATTTTTTCTATTGGAAAAGTTTACAGTATGAGATTTTGTTTGTTGTTATTCCTATGGATGCATGTCATATGCTGCTAGGAAGACCATGGAAATTCGATCGAAACTTTATTCATGTCAGGGGGAAGAATACATATAATTTTTGGAAGAATGGAACAAAAAACATTTTGCTACCTCTTAAGGAAGACAAAAAGGTTGAAAATATGTGTTCTGCAAAGGAATTTGTGAAGGAGGCAAAGGCAACTGGGTGTTTTTTATATTTTGGTTACAAATGAGGATGAACCTACAGTGCATACCTCCCAATAGAAGTAGAAGAATTAATAAAAGAATTTTCTGATGTTATCCTAGATGAGCTACCAAATGGGTTACCACCCAAAATAGATATCCAACACCATATTTGTTTGATCGTAGGATGTTCACTCCCAAATAAGGAGGCTTATATGATGATCCTTACATTACATGTACAGTTGAATAAGCAAGTGACATAGCTAGCAAGAAAGATTTTAGAAAGGGAGAGCATGTGTCTATGTGCAAATCCATCTTTTGTTAACTCCAAAAAATGAGGGAACATGGCATAATGTACATGATACTAGAGAAATCAATAAAATTACAGTCAAGTATCACCTTGATGATATGATTGATGGTCTTTCAGATCTAGGGATGTCACACCAAGATTGATATCATAGTGTGTCCCATTAGATTCAGACCCCGATAAAAATAATGAAAAAAAAAACTATCAAGATAGGGATGGATTATATGAGTGGCTAGTGATGCCATATGGGTTATCTAATGTGACCTAGCCTTTAATGAGGTTTCATGAAATTGGGTTGTGGGATTTGGTTATCCAATTTACACAGTACCCCTCAGCAAAAATTGAACAACATAACTTACAATACTACTAAATTATAGGGATCATTTTGGCCATAGGGAGCTCACATTTCAATTCTGAACCGTCAGGTGTAGGCGTATTTAAAATAGAAATGAAGTCTTTAGAGGTGGGTAATTGAGGAAGCTTCTGAGTTAGATAAAAGTGAAAGACTGGTAACTCTGGAAGTTTTGAAGGTTTTCATACTTCAGAGGTTTTATAGTCTTCATTTTGGCAGACAAGCAAGGAAAACAAATTAAAGGCTCGGGGATTTTAGGATCAACTCCCCTTTCGGGGTCAATGGCGTCATAGATTAGACATAGGATGGTGGATTCCAAACTCTGAAGTCTAAATTTAAGAGGCTCGAGGTATCGAAAAGGTCGAGAAATGAATACTCTGAGGTGGCAGAGGGTAAAATGTATTAAACCCAAATTCCAAATTTTAGACTTCAGAATTTCAGAGTTTCGGAGGTCTCATGTGCCCATATAGATAATAAAAACCCCGAAATCTGTAAACCCAAAACCCAAAAACCATAAAACCTTGAAATATTGAAACCCTAAAATTCTAAAACCCCAAAACCGTTAAATCCTGAAACCTTGAAAACCCCAAAATCTTAAAATCCTAAAATCCCAAAACCTGAAACCCCAAATAGGAAAAGGTCCAAAACCAGAATTCCAAATTTGGACTTCAGAGTTTCAGAATTTTAGAAATTCTTGCTAGAGCAATGAATAGTGTCAGTGACATGTCTTTCAAGGTTTTTGAAATCCAATGTCAAAATTTCAGACTTCAAAGGTTTGGAATTTTAGAAATCTCAAGATGAATTTAGCGTTGGATTATAACCCAAAACTCTGAAATCAAAAGCTTGAAGTCTTGAATTCTCGAATTCTAAAATTTTGGATTTTCATCGGTTGTGATGTAATCTGGAGTCCAAAAAATTAGAGCCAACCACTCGCAATTTATTACAATATGACACCCTCATCTTCTAGATGGTCATAAATTTTGACTGAAAGCTCAGATTTGCAGCAAAATCTGACTTTTGGATAGACCTCAATGCCTCTACAGTCTGTCATTTTAGAGGGTGTTTCAAGTTTTCTCAACTACCAAAATGATGTGGCATGGGATCACTTTCTTCCCCAAGAAGGAAAGTACATGGAGACTTGGGTTTTGTAGTGGTATCCATCATATTAAAGTGATTTTTTAATGCATTTTTAGGTGGCTTGAAAAAAATATTCGACATTCCTTATCTCTCCTTTTCCCTCATTATTGCTATATATTGTAAGGAGGGGCTTGTTATCACCAAATCATGACACCCTTATACTTTCACAAGTGTGTGTGCTCGAGCTCATGGTGTCAGTAAGTAACATGGGTGCTATCTCCAAGTGTGGGACTATATACCTGAGATAGACCTCTAGACCAAGTTGGTTCTGCTCCTAAACTACCCACCACAATCTACTCTAATGCAGGAAAAATATGTTATCCTAATATAAATTTCCAAGGACTAGGGGGAGAGAGTGCATGAAAACAAAGCCTACACTAAGTGGTGATACACCAGAAACGGAGGGAATGAGAATAATTTTCCAATGAGTGAAAAATGGAAGAAAAGTACATGCTAGAGAGGGTGATAACAGTTCTCCACATTCTAGCAACATGCATTCACAACAATATTTCATATACATACAATGATAATGAATCCTTGCAATAGCATAAAATAGACACAATATATTTGCAATAAGATTGAAGAGGAAATAAGAATGACAAAAACATAGAAAAAGGAATTTACATCAAAAAACTTGCATCTATTGCTTCATTGATATTCACAGTTCAATATATTACAAAGTAAAGGGCTGGATCATCATGCCAACACATTGTCTTTCACATAACCAAAATGAAAGAGTTTTTCTACTTCAAAAACTATCTCCCTATAATGAGCACACACTTCAATCTATAGATTTTGGAAGAGAGAGGATTGCAATCCCAAAATCTTCCTTCCCACCACTCGCAAGATGCAATAATTTACATGGAATTAGTGTATATTTCTTGAAAAAGGATCCTATGCTCACTTAATGTCATCCTAACCACCAATAAAATCATTGTTATGTACTTGGCTATGTTTTCAGAAAAATAGACATCTGGTTTTAAAAATTGCTAGATTTCTTTATCTTTATGCATCAGGCTTGGAGCCATGATTCAAATGGTACAAATTTTGCACAATTTAGTTAAAAATTGCAAAAGGTATGGTCTTCTGAGTCCAAGAAGCTATTTTAAGTTTGCCAGAGATTTCTCACATTTTGTGGGATTAAGTATTTAAATTTTTGGAGTTGTATATGTTAGATCTGGATATGTTGTTAGAGTAGAGGTTGTTGTGCACCTTTCTAAAAAGCCAAATTTTATAAAAAATAGAGCTCTGGGTCAAAAGTTATGACCATTTGAAGTTCACAGTCAGGATGTTCCACGCAGGTTCTCATGATCCGCATTTTCCTTTGCATTGTGGGTTTTACATGTTTGGATGTCCCATGTGTCCTTGGACCTTCGGGTAAACATTCTTCTCCTTTTCCTATTCCTTCTTTGTGTGGTGAAATCGGCTATTTCAGGCCCGACTATCCCACGTGTTCCTTTGCGGATTGGCCAATTTTCTCCACATCACCCGGCTCTATATTTTTTTCCCCTGCATATCTGTCATTGACTGGGATAGAGGGGTCGTTGATCACCAAAATTTTCACATTCAACTTTCTCATGGGTGTTTTGGCGATTCAGGTTGTTTTCATACCTATGTCCAGGGTTCATATGGGACACGCGGGACCTGATTTTCAAACATTGCCTCACGTTGACTCCTTGAGATCCTTTGACAACCGAATTTGTCACATTCAACTTCCCTGCAACCATTTCAGTTATTTTGGACCCGATTGTCCTGGATAATTTTTTTCTATTTTTCCACATTGCAATTATTCGTTTAGCATTTCGAGCCCGACTTACGTATGAAGAACTCCTATATAATCTGCCTTGGTCCATCTACAACCCCTAGACCCGATTTTCACTAAAATATGCCCTTGACTTAATTGTTACAATATTTTGCTAACTTCATGGATTTTTCTTTAGATAAGGAAGTTACAGAAAAGCCAAGGGATCCCTCAAAACCTTATTTTGGGCCTCGAATCATTTCTACTTGCTCAACCTTGAAGAAATTTTGCAAGTTATCAAAATTACCTTTGGGGATGAATTTTGGATAACAGAGCTCATTTTCAAAGGGTTGAAATAATTGTATATGCTCGTCCCTTATTTATTTTCTGTAAGATATTTATGGATATTTCAAACCTCCCTATTGAAATTACAATGAAAAATCTGTGCCTTTAGCCCTAAATGTGATGTATTGTATCAAATTTGAGAGGAATAAAATCATATATGTGGATGCTTCAATCCCTCTTCTGTGTTATATTGCAACTTTCTGATCTTTCATTACATGCAAGGTTATTGTGTATGGTTTTTATTTTCATTAGAATGTTTTGGTAGTGTTGTGTTTATTATCTAGGTTGTTCAACGTCCTTCTTGGTACATCACGTTTCATTAGCGTAGCTTTTATTTTCATGCATTTTCTCTATCTTTTTCTCCTTGGAAGTATTATATTAGGGTTAGATCTGTAACTCTCTACACTTTGGAGTAGTTGGTACTAGGATAGGATAGGAAGATGACCTTCTTTGGAGAGCATCCCTATGGAAAAGTCCCACACTTTGGGAAAAGCTCCATGTTATGCAACCACACTAATAGTTTCAATATATTGAGTTGCAAAAAATTAGGGGTGTTATGATTACGTATCAACAGGAGTACAATGGTAAGTTTTATGTGGTTTATTTTGATGATATATTGATTTTAGTGAAAATAAAGAAGAAAATTTGAGGCATCTGAGGGTTATATTTAAAGTGTTGAGGAAAGAGAAGTTCGATGCAAATTTGAAGAATTCCATGTTTATTCGAGAAAGTTTGGTGTTTATGGATTTTATTATGTCAGTAGATGGGGTACAAATGGAATCAGAAACGATAAAGGAAATTATTGAATTTCCTACACTGCAGAGTATAATAGAGGTACAAAGATTTCATGGATTAACAACATTTGAAAAGAAAGTTCATTAAAAAATTTAACAGTATTATAGCCCTTATAATAGATTCCATAAAGGGAAGGGAGTTATTTAGGACAAAGGAAGCTGAGCATAGCTTTTGGTTCTTGAATAAAAAGGTTACATAAGCTCCTAGTTTGGAAATACCATATTTTGATAAAGTATTAGAGGTTAATTGTGATGCCTCACATGTGGGTATTGGTGATGTCCGAAGTCAAGGAGGGAAGCCAATATATTTCTTTAGTGAGAAATTGAATGAGGTAAGAAATAACTACTCTACTTAAGATGTGGAATTTATGCAATTGTATAAGCACTGAGGCCATGGAGGCATTACTTAGTGCCTAAGGAGTTTGGTTATTTACATACCACATAGCCTGAAAGTATGTGAATACCTAAAAAAAGTTGACTACTAGGCATGTAAAGTGGGTATCATTTTTGCAAGGTTGTACTTTTTCTCTAAAGCATAAATCAGGAAAAAAGAACCAAGTTGTGGATGCATTGAGTAGGTGTGTGACTCTATTTACAACTATGGAGATTGAGGTGGTTGGTTTTGAAGAAATAAAGTATTTTTATTTTTATGATTATAATTTTAAGGATTTTTTTTATTATTGGTAAATAGTTTTTTGAAAGGGATTATACCCTTGTACAAAATGACTCAAAAGCCAGATATAACCAAAGTAACATAACCAAAAGGGATCAGAATCCATATATGAACAAAAATCCCAATGGCAGAAAACAATCTGCCAAGAGAAAATCTTGCAACGAGTAATCCAACAGCTGAAAAATAGCTAATAAAAAACTAAACATCAGAAGAGCTTCCCAGCGGCTATATAATAGACTAAAAGCCCAGATAAAACAATAAGAGCTATAAAAAAGACAAGAATCATGCCTTTTCCAAGATGGTGGGAGATTTAGGTTTCCCGTATCCCTTCTTTTTCCTATCCACTACCTTCCATTCTTCGTTTCTTTCTTCCATTGATATTGGAATAACCACTTTAATTAGTTTGAGTGGGGTGAGATTTTCAGTAAGGGGAGTCGAATCAGAGTTGATTACTGTATTAGTGTTCTAAAAAGTAGAATCTGGTGATAACTTCTCTACATTATTCGAAGAGACTTCCATGATGGGTGAGTTATCTTGCATGTGGACGCTAACTTTCGTAACTGGAGTTTCCTGGGGATCGATTATTAGATGATCTGGCAAAGAATATTTCCACCATGTGGGCTTGATTTTCCATTGGGAATGTTCACAATATTTTGTAATATGACTAGTGTTAAAACAACATCGACATCTAAAGGCAAGTACTTCATAGTCTAATCTTTGTATCCAGAGTCTTTCACCAATCTGTAGATTAATTTTTACTGGTAAGGCTTTGGATAGATCAAGATCCAAAAGGATCCGTTCATAATTAGTGTGGATTTTAATGCAGGTTTTCTCATTAACAGCTGCACATGAGCGTAGAGTATTCCTTATTGCAACCAAACAAGATCTGTTCCAAAGATGGAGTGGGAGTCCAGATAAACGAACCCAAACCGGGTAGGTGTTAAAAGAGTCTTTTGAGGGATCAAAAGATGGAAACCAGGGCTTAGCCATGATTCCATGTTCACACCAAACCCAATGTTGCATAATAATTAAATCCCTATCTTCAGGGGTTTCAAAAACAACAATGAAATATGCTTTTTCACAAGGATAAAGTTCAATCTTACCTTGAATCTTTTCTCTCATTCTCTATGTAATCCAGTCTGTAGTGAGAAGTTTTGGCTAGGAATTTATGAAATATATAGATGAGACCCAGTTGGTGTTAGTTCTGGAGCCTGTTTTCATATGTGAAAGTGTTGAAGACTGTACACTAAGAGTACTCTACACATTTTTTAGGCATAAATTTTTTTGGCATCGAAAAATACACCCGACATATCGGGAAACATGCTCTTCTCATATGGGTGAGTTTTTTGACCCATAGGTTTATGGGACGGGTTTTACACATGGTTTTGTTTTGAATTTAGGTGTGAATTCTGTAGAGTTTGTTGAGCATAGCTCCCAACGGATCTGGGTATTGTATTGAGAGAACAGTGGCTGGTAATAAAATCTGAGCAAGTGATTCTTGGTGGACGTAGCCCAAATTGGGTGAACCATGTTAAATATTGTCTCCTTGTGTTGTGTTATTTTATTCTACAATTTTATTTCAAATCTGTAATAATTTCTGCATATTAGTTTCTACTATTGCGATTCTGTGAGGGATTATTCCGCATATTTTATCTCTTATTTCCTAATAATTGGTATCAGAGCCTAGTTTGGTTTGCTGAAGTGTTGAATCACAGGGAAAGTTTTATCTTGAGTGGGAGCTATGGCAGATGATGGAAGATCTAGGGTTGATAAATTCAACGTGCAGAATTTTAGTCTTTTGAAGATGCAGATGGAAGATTACCTTTATCAAAAGGATCTTTATACTCCGCTGTTTGAGAAGGTGAACAAACCGTTGAGTTATATAGATGCGGAATGGGATTTGTTAGATCGGAAGGCACTTGGAACGATTCGGAAGTGTCTTGCATCCTCGGTATTATTTAATGTTTCAAAGGAAAAGACTATAAAATATCTAATGGATGCATTAGGGAAGTTGTATGAAAAACCCTCTGCCTCTAATAAGATATTTTTAATGAAAAAGTTGTTTAATATGAAGATGTCTGAGAATAGTTCAGTAGCAGATCATTTAAATGATTTTAATACGGTTGTGAATATGCTAGCTTCGGTTACAATAGAATTTGATGAAGAAAGGCTTTATTAATTCTGTGCTCTTTACCTGAGAGTTGGAATAGCTCGGTAATGGCGGTAAGTAACTTAGTTCTAGCTAACTCGAAGTTAAAGTTTGAGGATGTTGTAGGGGTGATTTTAAGCGAGGAAATGTAAAGAAATAGCTCTAGGGAATCTTCTACTTCAGGGAATGCTTTGACAGTGGAAACTAGACGGAGACAGAAGAATAGAGGAAACCGTGGAAAATCAAAAGATCGGGAAAGGTCAAAATCCAAGAACAAGATTGTATGCTGGGAATTGTGGAAAATCCTGGGCATGCCAAAGAAGGACTATTGAGAGCTTCGGGATAAGAAGAAACAATAGGAAGAAAAGAAGGAGGCAAATGTGGCAATGGGTAATGTATGTCAGGATGCTTTGATTCTTTCTTTGCACAATATTACTGAATCTTGGGTTTTAGATTCAGGGACTTCTATCCATGCTTCTCCACATAGGCATTATTTTGTTGATTATGTTCAAGGAGATTTTGGGCATGTTTTTCTTGGTGATGATGAGCCTTGTAGCATAGTTGGAAAAGGTTCCGTTCAGGTTAAGATGCAGAATGGGAATACTTGGCTATTGAAGGATGTCAGACATGTGCCTACATTAAGATGAAATTTGATATCGGCAGGGTAGTTGGGAACTGATGGTTGTACTATGATATTTACAGTGGACTCTTGGAAGGTTACCAAGGGTGCTCTTGTGGTGGCAAGAGGTAAGAAGGTTGGAACCTTGTATTTAACCACTGATAGTACTAATGATTGTAATCTTGTGGCTTCAGATGAAAATACAACATTACGGCACTATAGGCTCGATCATACGAGCCATAAGGGCATGAACATCAGAAAGAAGAATTTTCCTGGATATACAGAAACAGGTTTCGATTTCTGTGAGAACTGTATATATGGGAAACAGAAGCGAGTAAGGTTTCTCAAGGTTGGACCTACGAAGAAAGAGAGTAAGTTAGAGCTAGTACATTCTGAAGTGTGGGGGCCGGCTCAAGTATCATCTCTTAGGGGTTAAAGTTATTATGTTACTTTTATTGATGATGCAACAAGGAATGTTTGGGTTCATTATATTAGAAACAAATCTGATGTATTTGACACTTTTGTTAAATTGAAAGCCTTGGTAGAGAATGAAACATGTCTTAAGCTAAAATGTCTCAGATCAGATAATGGAGGGGAGTATTGCAGTAATGAATTTAATGATTACTATTCTAAGAATGGAATATGCAGGAAAAAGACGGTTCCAGGAACTCCACAGCAAAATGGGGTATCAAAAAGGATGAACAGAACAATAATGGAACGTCCTAGGAGTATGAGGTTACATGTAGGACTGCCTATTTATTTTCGGGTAAAAGTGGTGAGCACAGCTGTGTAGTTGATAAACAAAGGACCCTCAAGTGCCTTGGATGAGGCATACCTGAGGAGGCTTGGTATGGTAAGAAATTTGATTATTCATTTCTTAGAGTCTTTGGATGTGAGGTGTTTGTTCACATAGACAAGGATGATAGGAATAAGCTAGAGGATAAATCAAAAAAATGTACTTTCATTGGTTATGGTGGTGATAACTTTGGATATAAATGTTGGAGTATTAAGGACAAGAAAATAATTCGATCTAGGGATGTGGTCTTTAAAGAGAAAGTCATGTATAAGCAGCAGTTGCAGGAAAACAGGGAAGAATCCAAGAAAGAATATGCAGTGGTAGAGGATCTTCCAGATGGGAAAGTGACACATGAATTAGTTCAGGAACCCCCTCAACAGGAACCCCAAACTCCTGTATTGAGGAGGTCTTCTAGGGTAAGAATACAACCTGAACATTTTTCTCCTTCTCTTTATTATTTATTACTCACTGATAGTGGAAGAACCAGAGAGCTTTGATGAAGCAATGCAGGTGAGATGCCAGGAAGAAGTGGGAGCAAGCCATGGATGAGGAGAATCAGGCTCTCATGGAGAACCAGACATGGGATTTGGTAAATCTACCTGAAGGAAAAAGAGCATTGCAGAACAAGTGGATGTACAGATTTAAAGATGAAGAAGGAGGAAAGAAAAAGATATAAGGCCCGGTTGGTGCTCAAAGGGTTTGCACAGAAACAAGGTATAGATTTTGATGAGATATTTTCTCCTGTAGTAAAAATGACTTCTATTAGAACTGTTCTAGGAATAGTTACAGCAGAAGACTTGCAGTTAGTACAGCTTGATGTAAAGACTACATTTCTCCATGGTGATTTGAAGGAGGAACTATATATGTAGCAACCAGAGGGCTATGAGGTCAAAGGTAAAGAGGAGATGGTGTGCAAACTGAAGAAGAGCTTGTATAGCCTGAAACAAGCTCCACATCAATGGTATAAGAAATTTGATAGCTTCATGATGGAGCAAGGTTATATTAGATGTCATTCTGACCATTGCGTGTATACAAAGAAATTTGAGGATGGCAGTTATATTATCCTTTGTTATATGTGGATGACATGTTGTGCAGGTAAAAACATGCAAGAACTAAAAGTACTGAAGAAGGTAACTCAGTGAATTCTTTGCTATGAAGGATTTGGGGGCAGCACAAAAAAATCCTTGGTATGAGGATATCTCAAGATAAGAAGGAATGGATGATGACTTTATCTCAGGAAGAGTACATTAAGAAAGTCTTGGAGAGGTTTAATATGCAGGATGCTAAACCGGTTGGGACTCCTTTGGCAGGCCATTTCAAGTTATCAAAGGAGCAATGTCCCAAGATAGAGCAGGAGAGAAACCAAATGTCCAAGGTACCTTACTCATAAATAGTTGGCAATTTGATGCATGACATGGTGTGCACTAGGCCTGCTATTGCCCATGCAGTGGGAGCGGTGAGTAGATTTATGAGTGATCCAGGTAGAGATCACTGGTAGGCAGTAAAGTGGATCCTTCGGTATTTGTGAGGGACCATGGGGACAACTTTGTGCTACAGTGGATCAAACACCATTTTTTGTGGTTATGTAGATTCAGATATGGCTAGAGATGTAGACAGCAAAAGGAGAACAACAGGTTATGTTTACACTGTAGGTGGAACAACAGTAAGCTAGATTTCACGACTACAAAAGGTGGTGGGTTTGTCAACCATGGAGGATGAGTATGTTACTGCCACATAGGCAAGAAAAGAGATGATTTGGTTAAAAAAATTGCTTGAGGAGTTGGAGCATAAGCAGGAGGAATGTAAGTTGCATAGTGATAGTCAGAGTGTTATACACCCTAGCTAAGACTCTGCTTTCACTGCAGGATGAAGCTTACATTTAAGGTACCATGTCCTTAGGACAAATTTGGGAGGAAGATAAGTTGACAGTTGGAGAATATTCATACCAGTCAGAATCTGCAGACATGATGACCAAGGTGGTCACATAAGGGAAAAAGCTAAAGTTGTGTTCAATTTGGTGGTCTTCACAAAAACTAACGAAGGTTGAACCTGCTCAAGGAACTAGAGTCTCAAAGTGGGAGACTGTTAGGTTGTGGAAGCTTTTTTCCATGTGTGAAAGTGTTGCAGATTGACACTTAAGCGTACTATCACTTTTCATGTATCCTTGTTGGGGTTCCAGTGCGTAGCCCCCCCGAAAAAAATAATTTTAGGGTGTAAATTTTTTGGCCTTAAAATGCACCCGACAGATCAGGAAATGTGCTCGTTCCTCATATGGGTGATTTTTTTTGACCCTAGGTTTATGGGACGTGGGTTTTTTTCCCATGGTTTTTGATACCCATGTTTTGTAAAACGGCTTAAGTAATTGGTCTATTTATATGGTTCTTATGCATATGAATGGATGTCAAGTAAATGTATTGCAGATGTGTTTTCAATTTGGGTGTGAATTTGTAGATTTGTTGAGCATAGCTCCAAATGGATATGGGTATTGTATTGAAGAGCGGTGGCTTTTAATAAAATCTGAGCCAGTGATCTTGGTGGACGTATCCCCATTTGGTGAACCACGTTAAATATTGTCTCCTTGTGTTGTGTTATTTATTTTGCAAAATTTTATTTCAGATCTGTAATAATTTATGCATATTATTTTCCTACTGTTGCAATTCTAGAAGGGATTATTCCGCATATTTTATCTCTATTTCCTAGCTTTGGGAGTATTTTCTCCCTCCTTATCGCAAACATTTAATAAGATCCACCTAAGCTTCAACTCAAGGGTCTCCTCCGAGGTTTCAATGGGCAATATCACAGTTCCTTGTAGAATCTTTGTGTTGTCTTGAAGGACCACATCAAAAAGAGTTCCAGTCTTCTTACCCGTTGCATTCGCGGGTACTTTTTGGGTCCTTTTCCACATTCCACTTCCCTCAACCACCATAGGAATCCTAGGACATCTATTATCCCCAAAAATCAACCATTATCCTCTAATCAAAGGAGAGAGAGAGTTAGTAGAAGTAGAGCGGGAGAACAAAACAGGGCACCCGCCGTCAAGTTTTTTTTTCACAGTGCAAAGGAGGAGGAGAGACTTCCCTCCCTTCAGCTTCTCTGCCATTGCAAGGGTGTCTCACACCTTTGTCTACCTAGCTGGAGCAGAAGAGACCCTATAAAATTGTTGACTGTTGTATCAACGCAGTTCAGTTTTGCAAAGGTTTAGGGTGTGAATCCGTGCGACCCGGAACGAATGTGGAAGGATTATGGTTCGAGTGAGTAAAGTGAGTTTTCACCTTTGTGAATCACCAAAAATTTCTCACGTTGTTCTATTAATTCATTGTAGATGATTATTCTTACATGGTTAAGTAGACTCTTTGATAGGAAATGTAGGAGATTTCAAGGGTGAGTACCTTGTGTTGGGATGGATCTATTAAGGGATGAGGAAAATATGTATTCCAAATGGGTCTATGCGAGATTAATATAGGGAAAGAGAGATCATATAGAGAATCGGCTAGGCACTTTCATAAGGATAAAATGATAGCCATGGTGAAGAGAAATACTCTCGGCCCCAAACACCAACCAACCAAAGATGAACTGAGATGTGTAAGATATGTGGAGAGGTGTTGAAATTTTCCAAGTCTCGAAATTCCATGGCACATAATACAAGGTTTGAGCCATTGCCGTTCCCAAAGTGTCGTGGACAGATTAGTAAGGTTCTATTTTCGGAGTACCAAAAACACAACGAGTAATGGATAATTTTGTGGTTTCGATAGGTTTTCTAAACCATGGTTCATTTTATCTCAGACAAGGATACATATTGATTTGACCTTGAGTTGTATATTTGTTTTTCAAGAAGTTGTTCACTTCCATGGTGTTCCAAAAAACCTTTACTTAATTAGGTTCGTTCTTAAGTCATTTCTAGCGGAATTTTATGGAGTAGTTGGGAACTAACTATAGTCAGTAGTTAGTGCCTAGCATCATCATACCAATTGGAAAAAACAAAGGTGGCACATATAATTTTGGGAAACCATGATGTGTGATAGTTGGGGAAAAGCCATAACAATGGGACTTCGCATTACCAAAAAGATGAGTTTTATTATAATAGCTTACTAAATAGATCCACAAGAAAGCCCCATTTTATATGTGTATGGGGTATTCCAGGGGTGTTTGGTGTGTATAGTTGTGTTTGTTAAGCTACCAATGGATGACAGAGTCAATTGATGATGTTGTAGAAGCCTAGAATTTTCAAAAATATTCCACAATTGCAGGAAGGAAGTGTGGAAGAAGTTGAAGATAGTACATGAGCATATAAGGGAAAGTCGTTACAGTGGGTGTGAGTTGGTTATGTTTATACTTTGGAAGCAAAGGTTTTCAAAAAGGAATTATAGCAGTTGGATCCAAAAATATTGGTCCCTACAAAATCATGAAGAAGATAAAATTATAACTGATTAGGATGATAGGAATGGTTCCCCATTTTATATTGTGTATGGGAGTATTCCCAAAGGGTTGTTATATTTGGTGTAGCTACCAATGGGATGACAGAGTCAATGATGATGTAGAAGCATTTTTCCAACATATCAACAATTGCAGGAAGAAGTGTGGAAGAAGTTGAGACTATAATGAGCAAGTATAAGGAAGTTGTTTACAGTGGGTGAGTTGGTTATGGTATACCTATTGGAAGCAAAGGTTTCTCAAAAGGAATCTATAAGTTCAAGTTGGGTCCAAAAATATTGGTCCCTACACAAAATCATGAAGAGATAAATTATAATGATTATGAGATAGAATTGCTAGGGAAATGTTGATATTTCGCCCAGTGTTTTAATGTTCAAACTTAAATTATTTTCATGGGCATAGTGAAGAAGGGTATTTTTGGGTATTAAATAAAGGGTAGATTAAGGTAATAGGTTTCCAGTGATAAAGAGAAGAAGTGGACCATATTTTGACAAAAAAATAGTGACCACGCGACATGGGAAATACAACAAATATTTGGTACATGGAAAGGATTGACGATAATAGAGGAAGAAAACAGTGGTTCACAAGAGTGGGATATTAAGATCTTTATAAAGATAATGGTATAATTTTAAGAAGACAAACTTGTAAGAGCTTCATCTTTTCCACAAGAAGGATGAGAAATGTTGCACACTTTTAGCAGAATTAAAAGGTCATACTGTGCTAAATAGCTACTGTGTCCGTTTGAATCTGTTTTTTTTTAAACCTCCTATTTAACAAATGAACGTATGGTCAACCTTCCTTAAGTTGGGCATGTTTCAAGACTTTTAGGCCCAAAATCTTCCATCTCAAGGTAAAAATAGGCATCTAAGTTGTAATTTGGTTTTTTCCTATTTTTGGGTATTAGTAAATTTATGTCTCTTGTATTCATCGGGTTAATCTAATCAATTCCTCCTAATTTAGGCATGTAAATATTTTGGAAATTTATTTTCCCATAAGAATAACCATGGCAACTTGCTAAGAATAGCAAAGTTTCAATAAAACTACTAAAAATAGTAAACTTCCAACTTCCACCACGTTAGAGTATATTTAGTCAAAGTTCGTTAGAGTTTTCTTGGAAACCTCCCGCGTTGGGAGTTGTTTTCCTATTTATGAGCATTGTAAATTCATTATCAATAATGAAAAAGAAGATTTATTTTCTTTTAGTTCAGATATTTGCAGTGTATTGAGTTTGTGTAAAGTTTGCTACAATTAGCGAACACCACTTATTGAATATGCATGGAACAATAATAGAGAAATCAAAAACATAATTGACCATCCACATATATTCTATCTCTTATTACATGCAACTATAAAACACATCTTCCAAAAAGAGATACAACAAAACTATATGGAAGTAAAAGATTTTTTTTTGTGTAGATATGAATGATAAATAGGAGGTTCCTCCACATGTGCATGGTTCCTTATGGTATATGGGAACTTAATACTAGAAAAATGAAGAACATTTGAAATATTCCATAATTATTTTGAAGAATTGTAAATTTTATCGACCCTTGGGAAGATGTAAATAAAAACATACAGGTAACAAGTTCTTAACTCTTTAGACATAATATACAATATACTTTTGAAGAATATCAATCTGATTTTTGAGTCTTATTTTTAGGTATGGAATATTTAGCTCGACATCCATGCTTGAGGAACACATTGACTATTAATCAAGTCGTTCCTCAAAATTCTACTATGAAGAAGTAATTAACAACTATGTGGAGTGGCATATGATGTGTAACACTGGGGCAATGTCTATGTAAAAAAAAGGGAAAGAAAATTTGTAGGTAAGAATAGGTATTTAAATTTATGCTACAACTTAAATAAAATTACTTTTAGGTAATGGCAGTATAATTCCCCTTGGCATAAAATAATAGAAGATCACAACTATATGCAGATAGTGAGATAAGAGAAAAAACATATGAGCCTAAAGAACATGATGATCGTGTCAACACTTATAATAATTTGTCTGCACCATGGCAAGGGGGGGGATGATATAATATTGGAAACCCATTCCTTTAAAACATGCCTAAATCATTCCATACAAAGTAATTCTACAAAATCGTAGAAAAGTTTAGAAAACCACAAATCTTGATGCACTTGCAAATATTAACTGATTGCCATAGTATATAGAATCCATTAACTCTGAAATATATGAAGAGATATTGGGGATTAGCCATGCACATGGGTGTGCTAAAAATTCCTTTGGTTGAGTGTCGAAGAATTTTTTGTTTGCGCTAAATGGTTTGTCAATAAATTTTTTAAAGCAGTCTTAAACTACACAATGAAAATGAAACACATGGTAAAGAATAGTTGAATGGATATAAAGATAGACCACATGATGGAACATGTTCACTCATTAAGGATGCTATATCATGGTTGTTTCAATCCAAGAGTACAATTGGAGGTCAAGGAAATATGCATCTATTGTCCATTGTTGTGGCAAGGTTTTGTAACCTCCTACTAAAGATAGCCGTCAATTTGTGTACTTTTTTTTTTGCAAAGTAGCTATGTACAAAAAAATCATGATTAGAGAGTGACTTGGCCTTAATGATGAAACAATAAAACTTGATTAGGATCAATTTCAATACAATCCTTAGCTTACAGATCAAAATATTAGAAACAAATATTTGCGGTTTCCAAATGAATAGATATGAGAATAGGATAACATCCAACAAAACATCACCACATAAATGAGTGGGAGAATATATTATGGACTAACACCAACGATAAATTTTACAGTTTATGAGAATTCATATGTTGGGTCAA